>JAHWFP010029404.1:0-14474 GCA_023313725.1 Lithobius niger
TGTTAAGGATTCCCGCCAAGCTTTTCAGCCGTGTGAAGTCGTAATATGAAAGGCCCATCAATTTTAAATACAGCGCAATTTTAAATTATTTCATTTAACGTATAAAGTCTTAGTCGGTGGGATTAGCTTGGCGAATGAGCTTGGCCTTTGATATTACGACTTCACACGATCGAAAAGCTTGGCGGGAATCCTTAACACGTTTTGTTTGGGGGTATTGGCTTTACAGGAACGGTCTTCAGTAATTTTAGTGCAAAATCTTACTACTTAACTAATAGATTTTATAATTTTCCCGCATTGCTTCCCTCCTGCAGTAAGGAAATTGGAGGAGGGTGGGGGGGGTCGACGATATTTTCCACGGGTCGGGGTTGCAAAGGTTGTGAATAGTGCGACTGAAGGGAGGTAACTTAAAAAGGACGAAATTTGAGTGATTTAATTTGTGTGCGGCCCCGTATTTTCCCATTACCTACCCTACATCGCGGCTGGAATAAAGCTTCCCTGTACGACAGTACCGGGCCTTTAGTTTCGTTTTCAGTTGCTTTCTTGGAGCGTCGTAACATAAATTCTTGAATTATTACAAATAAATAAAATATAAATAAATTAAGTGCTCGGAACTTATTACCGACAGAAAATGCAGTGATGATTCTCACCACATTGCTTTTTAAATATGTCGTTCAACTTAATTTTAGCAGTAGCCATTGGATAATACTGGTATTACTCTATACAGTAAATCATTAATTTATACGTTTTTCAACTACATCTTAATTTATTTACTGTAAATTACATTTAGTATTCTCCGTTTAATTTGCTTCAACTATCAGATTGGTAAAATTATCTCGCAACTAAAGCAAAGTGAAAAGAAACGAAAACAAAATGAAAAGAAACTAAACCAAAATGAAAGAAAACGAAAGCAAAGTAAAAACGAACGAACCCAATTAAAAAAACCTGTTAAGTTCTTACTGGTTTTTTTTAATTGGTTTCGTTCTTTTTTACTTTGCTTTCGTTTTCTTTCATTTTGGTTTCGTTATGTTTCGAATTGTTTTAGTTTCTTTGTATTTTGGTCTAGTTTCTTTTCGTTTTGCTTTCTTTTTTTTTTCCACTTTGCTTTAGTTATGAGGTAATTTTACCAATCTGATAGTTGAAGCAAATTAAACGGAAAATACTAAATGTAATTTACTGTAAATAAATTGAGATGTAGGTTGAAAAACGTATAAATTAATAATTTACTATATTAACACTGGCGATAGCCAGTGTTAGTAAGGGTCGACCTAGGACCTCTGTGTTAAACTCTCAACTTTGAGAGCGTATAACTCCGTCAAAAGTAAACATATTTAAACCAAATTTGGAGTCTAGCCTTGACTAGTAAAGGCCTGCCAGCAGTACAAAAATTGTGAAATTCGGTCCAGCCAAACCCGAGATGCAGACAGGGGCCAAATAGACAACTTCTTGTTCAACTTCTTCTTCTTGTTGTTGTTGTTCTGGGGATACTTTCGTCTGTCCTCTCTACAGGTCAAACCATTTGTCCAATAAAGCTGGTTCTTAGCTCATTTTACAGGTATTGCTCTGTAGATGTGCCCTTTTCATAAGGCCTTTTCTAATTGGTCAAGTGGTTCAGGGGTTACGGAGCTCTAAACCACCAGATTGATTGTTTTACATTGTTTTAAACATTGTTATTATGCAACAATACCAATTAGCAAACGCCAGCTGCGAGACATAGACTGAAGATTAAAGGATTTGTTTCTATTGTTACCATTGGCGATAGCCAGATTAGTAAGGGTCAGCCTATGGTCTCTTGTGTTTAACTATCAGCTTTGACCGTCAACTGCACTGTTTTACAGTTTAGCTGCAATTCTAAAAGTAACACGAATTAATAAACAAAAACGGAACGTTAAATGTTTAGAGTAAGGATCTAAAAGTCAAAACCTAGAAGGAACATGGACAAGCTTTGACAGTCAGGGTCTAGCTGTAAAATTTTGTCAGTAAGAGGCTGGAAAGCATTAGACCCTTACTACCCGGTGGTCAACAATAAATACATTTTCACGAAAAATTGGAAATCATCCTACAATGACCCATGTGATGATCAAGTGGTAGTATGGTTATACGTTTCCTGCTTTGCTTTACGTTGAAAATTATTTTTCAATTTAGTAACATACCAGCATATTCGTAGCAGACAGCATTATGGTAATCCTCTACCATAAATCTACGAAATATAATAAAAATTCTAAAGCATCAAAAGACAAAATGCCAAACTTCACAAGAAAATTATGTTATTAAAGTTCCAAAACAATATTGTAAGAACAAAGAAAACCTGCTACAACCGTTCATACACACGTTCAGTCCGAAGAGACTAGAACTAATCTAACCACCGGGTAGTAAGGGTCTAATGCTTTCCAGCCTCTTACTGACAAAATTTTACAGCTAGACCCTGACTGTCAAAGCTTGTCCATGTTCCTTCTAGGTTTTGACTTTTAGATCCTTACTCTAAACATTTAACGTTCCGTTTTTGTTTATTAATACAGTAATAACAGGAGCCTATAGAAAACAACTAGGAGCGTGTCTCAGGAACTTCCACTACAGTGTTAAGTCAGGAGCGGCTACAGTGGTGCACAAATTTGTTAGCAGAGGTAGCCACCTGCATTAGATGATTAGAGGTGTGCGTCACGTCATGGTCACGTTCTCAAAGCTAATTTTCGGTCCTTTGTTTTTAAACAAGCAGTGTTTAACATGGAAACAATACCAAAGTAATAATAAAAAAAACTAAACAAACAGACAATCAGTTGTTCGTACAGATTACAGATTAGATTTATTGAGAGTCTACAGGACCTGTGCAGTCATACACTCTACTATAACTTAATTCTAAACTTGTACCTAATGCTGATAACCATAGCAATATCCTGTGCACACTCATCTTGAATACCTTCTAATTACATTTTGCAAATCTTCTAATTAAAACGCCCCGTCATCTTACAGGACCGAAGAACCTGCCTTAGAGTTGAGGTACCAGAAATATGCGGGGGTACACTAAGAAGCTCTTTCAGATCCGCGTCCCAGTTCTGCATGGAGGGCCCACGATAAGCTGCCCAACTGTGACACACAAACAAAAAGTGAGACACGGTTTCAGTATCAGTGCCGCAGGCACAGGTTGATGTGGTGGCCCACCCCAACCTGAACGCATGCGCCCTCAACATGATGTGTCCAGTCCATAATCTTGACAGCACCGTGGCATCCCTTCTCGCGAGGCAATCCAGAGTACGGGGCACAGACACTGTGGGATGGATGTCATACAATGTCTGACTCACTACGCTGGAATCCCAGTCCTCTTGCCACTCCTGTAAGGCCAGGCTCCTCAGAACTGGATAAAGATCTTTAGGGGTAACTGGGAATGTAACAGGACTACTCCGTTTCTCATACCCACGTCTAGCGAGCTCATCAGCCAATTCATTCCCGAAACACCCGGTGTGACCAGGAGTCCAGTGGATGGACACACAGATTCCACAGTGGAGCTCACTCACCAACTTTTTCCCGATTTCAACCACGAAAGGGTGACTCAGATCCAATGCCCTAAACGCTGATTCCAGAAATTTTATACCTGCTGCCGAGTCAGAAACCACTCTGAAACAGCGCAACTGCAGATCAAGACCAATGTCCAGTGCAATTGAAATGGCCACTAGCTCCCCCAGAAATGCCGATGGTAGACATGGGAGAAAGAAATCAAACTCTTCGCGGAGGCCAGACACGTACATACCTGCTCCTCCTTCCCAGACTTCCCTGTGAAACGACGCATCACTGTAGATATCCACTCAATCCGTGATCTACACCGCCTGACAGTCACTGACCAGGAGCGGAAGGACATCACTACACCAAGACCATGGGTGCACTCCCATGACAAGGTGAGGAGCCGGAAAATTTCCTAGGCCCTGCCGCTTGAGTAGACTCGCACCCAACCCGAGAGAACCAAGCATCTTTCTGGCCCAGGGACCCAGAGAGGACTACCGTACTAAAAGTCTGGCGATCGGGTCGCAACCACCCCTACCTATCGCCCTAAGGCAAAGCGCGGCTAGGGACTCTTTAGCCTTGATCTGAACCGGGACCTCCCCGGCTTCTATATGCAAAGCGGGAACAGGAGTCGAGGGGAGGCACCCTGTAACAGTACGCAGGCAGCCGTTCAAGGCGACCTGCACTTTCCTAATAGCCTTCCTTGACCCAAGCAAAAAGGGTAGGTGAAAAATGGCACACGATCGAATATACGTTCTGTATATAGCTAAGATGACCGACCTCTTAACAACTGCCTGGTTGGAGGCTAAGGACTTGAGGATCCCATGCCTATCACCAATAGATTTCTGCACACAGGCTACGTCTGCAGCCCACGTCAGCTGTGGATCCAACTTACAGCTCAGATACCGGACGCAGGCAGCCGCATTCACAACTGTGCCGCTGACACACAGAGAACCCAGAATTGCAGGTCCCTTAGAGAATATCATTAGTTCAGTCTTTGGAATAGAGAGGGAAAGCCCCCTTACTGCCAACAAGTCGATACTCCTGGCAATAACCACTTCCAGCGAGACCAGAAGCTCACTGACGTCGCGTCCTACCAGCCAAACTGCGACATCGTCTGCATACGCCACAATGTTGCAGTGCAAGCTGAGTTCCCTTAATACCGCATTAATCGCTACCACAAAGAGAGTCGGACTCAAGCAACTCCCCTGCGGCAGCCCCCTACTGGTAGGTTTTCACTTTCGACCAAAAACCATCAACTCTCGTTGCGAACATACGATCTCCTAGCAGCGAGAGAATTGCCTCACCCAACTTCTCACTAACTCCCATGCTCTGCAGAACCGGCCTGACCCAGGCTACATCCACCACATCATAAGCCGCTTTTATGTCCAGGAAGACAGCAACAGGAATTTTGTTGCCTAACCAAGCTTCCCTTATCCCTGATTCCAAATACATCATCGCATCCTGGGCACCTCTCTGTTTTCTGAAACCGAATTGCGCATTAAAAAAATTCTCCTGCGCTTTCCAGGATCTTATTCATTCTATTCACTAACAGCCTATCGTACAATTTCCTGGCGCACGACAGAAGGGCAATGGGCCTATAACTCTTTACAGACGAGTAGTTATAAAAGTGTGATACAGCGGACGGCACCTGCACCAGTTTGTGTATTCGTGTCACGTACACGGGGTCGAAAGTCAAGGTCACCAAAAAAACTAACGTTATTCCTATATGGGTATCTTTCAGTTTTCAACATTATGTAGGCTGTGTCAGAGTGGTCGTGTGGTCTGAGGCAAAGGCAATAACTACAAACACATGAAAGTAAATACAATTTTATATACATACAGGATACAATATGTTACAAATGTTTCAATGCTTCTTTGAAGAAACGATCACTAAGTTGATTGTTACAATCGAATCCACGCTCACATCCACTACCATAGAGCGCTGTTTTCAGGGAAAATGCTTCATAGTTTAGAAACATAGTTTGGAAGGGAGATCAGTTATCCACGAAAAAAATTTTGATCAGTTATCAGTAGTCCATGAAAAAAATTTTCAGTCACAATAAGAACAATCAAATCAGAACAATTTCCGTGGAAAGCTAATATAATCGAACATACGATGATCACTACAATGCTGGTTAAAGAGATTATCCACAAATGAGGGCGTGAGTCCGAATCTCACCTCTGCCACATCTTTTAATTTTTTTTAACTCATTTCAATTTCTGTAAGATCATCACTAGTTACGTGATTCCATAAAACAGAATTCTTTATCCCTTTGCCAATCTTTTTTAATGTACTGTTGTATTCTATCATATACATTTTTTATTTCAATCCAACAAATCTAGAAATGGGTATGGATCTAGTTTCATCTTTAATTTTTCAAGTAAGGTTTGATAGCCATTTTGGCTTCCACAATTTTGGCAGAAACACTAAAGGTTTAGCCTCAAGTTCAAGGGTTTGATCTAATTTCGGATTTCACACGTATTGTGCCTCTTTGAATTGAATATAGCTGTATATTCCTATGTTAAAAATCGTAGTTGGTGGTCACATTGGATTCTGTCCTTTTGACAGACATAAAAATAAAGATATAAATCAGATCATAAATTAGATCAATATATGATTTTCACACTTGCTGTGTCTTTAGAATTGAACATAACCGTTTATTCCTCTGTTAAAAATCAAAGTTGGAGGCCCTCTTGGATTTAACCACAACCATAAGGCATGTGATTTATTTATTTGTTTGTTGATTTCTTGTTAAGATGCTACGTTTTGTCGCGTGCGCTATTAAAGTCACTTCACGCCAACAAATAAACTAACAAACCTACCAACAAACAAACAAACAAATCAACAAATAAATACATGTTTATCGATACTGCTTTAACAAAAGTTTTAAGCGCAGAGGTGTGGACGTTTGTAAACACAAAGTGCAAACGTGAACCGAATGTTAACTGTGAGTAAAACTAAGCAACCTCACTCGGCAACAAACAAACAAACCAACAAGGCAAACCAACAAACAAACGAACATAACAATAAATTCACAAACAAATAAATAAATAAACTCTTGCAAGTCTGGACATGTCTGGTAGGAGTGTATTTGGAAGAAACATACCGGGGTAGTCCATTACACGGCAGAAGTAAATGGCGAATGTTTTGGTGTGTTGATATCACTCCTTTGAAGTGTCAAACCAATCGGAACTTGCCGACCCCTTTTACCAGTTTTGTTTTTGATATGATCTTTTATTACATTTCGTACACATAGAAGCAAAGAAACCAACCAAGAACCCAGCCAACAAATAAACTAATAATCCAACCAACCAACAAACAAATCAACAAACAAATATATGTTTTAGATTTTAATAATACTATCGATACAGCTTTAACAACAGTTTTGAGCACAGAGGTGTGGACGTTTGCAAACACGTACACGCAGGAACCAATCAAAAACGTTCTTCTCCAATCAAAAAACGAGTCACGACAGTAAACAAATGAATAAACCAGCCACATCCAAGTATCTTGTTTTTAAGCTTCCTCCAAGGCTGTTCGTATGGCTGTGTAGACCAATCCAGTCACGTTTTCTCGACTACCTAGAGCAATAAATTACTCGGTAGGTGTATTATCCTTCAGGCCAACCAGGATCTGGTCGGTCAAAGGGCACTGAAACTGTCAAATAAATCAAGCATGTTCTTCCCAGCACCATTCCAAGGCTAGTTTCGAGTGAGCGTGTTGACCAACCCTAGTCACGTTTTTTTCCTATACCAGCCGTTAAACAAGTAAATAAACCCCACACGTATAAAATTGTTTTCTTAAAAGTACATTCGTCGTTTTGAAGTCAAGTAACATGTAGCGCTTGTTATGAGGGCAGGGGCTAGAGCCCCCCCCCCCCCCCTCCTGCCCCGTGTGCACGTCCCTGCCCATTTTGTAACTGACTGTCACATACTTTTTACTTTAAAACATTTTTTTCCTCAAAAATTTAATTAACCAAACGTAATGATATGAACGAAAATTAGGCTGACACAAATAAATTGTTGTGTGACCATGACTGGGTCAAACAATTCACGTTTCAGAGCGTACACAAAACCATTTTTTAACTGAAATGACATTTCTTTTTTTTTTTTACAAAATTCTATTTAAATAAACCTAAGTTCCTAAAATGAAGATTATTCGTCTTTTTTTATAGTGAATGTACCATATTTTTATTTAAATCAACTTTTAGCTTACTAATAATTTATTAACTTAACGAAATGATGAAACGAAAATAATACTGGTTTAACTACATAACACTGACTTCACCAGTTAACCTTGGTGTCGGCTAGAAGACCTACCCAACACTAGTTAACCTTGAGATGTTTGTGAGTAGACAAACCTTGCTTTTATTCTTTTTTTCAACTTGGTCTATCTTTAATTCAAAAGTCGTGGGGTTTACATTATCATTACTACCATAACAAAAGCTTCACCAGGCAAGTTCAGTCACGACTTTTCTTGAAGGTACCTAAATCAATAATTACACAGTAGCCGTGTTGTCCTTCACACCAAACAGGAATTGGCAGTCTAGCTCAATAAATCACTCATACTGTTTTCACACGTAATAATTCGTCGCGGGTCAGCCCTGGCCAACCCGGGCTGGGGCCAACCCTGGTCAGCCCTCATGCCGAGCTCAGGGCGCACTTTGATTTCACACGTGATAAATGCCTGCAAGCCGACCCGCGCTCGCTTGAGAGCACCGTCTGTCGACTAATATTGTTGACCGCAGGATAGGGGCAGTGAGTCGGCTTCACTTCTCGTATTGCGTGTTTTCAGGTGAAGCTCGACATTAATGTCAAACTGACGTCGCTAAAATTTTTTATAATATTTAAAATAGCCAAGAATTAAAAAAAAAATCAAATACGAACCATCTTCTCAATGAATATAGGTGGGAAAAAACCACGGTAAAAAAGATTACAAAAGTCTCTTGAGGAACTACCCACCCTGCCTGGTGAAATTCGAGCCGAAGACAAACCACCTACCCTACTATAACAATATGAAAAAAAAAACCAACCAAACCATTTTATTTGTGTCTTTAACTTCCCGCCTCGCCCCCCCCCCCTCCCCCCGATTTTTTCTTCTGACTTTTTCTTTCGTCTTTTCTCCTTATTTTTTTTTAAACTTTGATCTTGTACCACGGTTAATAGGCCATTAACGCATTTAAAAAAAACAAAAACTTGTGTCATTGGTAACACCTTTCCGTTAATTTGGTAAATGCTAATCTACCAGCTGGTTCTTGATTTTATTTCTTGCGTTATTAAATGCAGGCTAGTGGTTTTTTTTTTTCAATACGGGTGTGAAACCCATTTCTATTGCCCTTTGGAACTATTGTCAAAATCGGTGTCCTTTTGATACCAATACCGATGCTCCAATACTTAAATCTTGGTGGTATGGTTCGGCGATTGTAGTGTCGATCTATAAACATACCCAAAGATTGACGGTTCAGTCATTCGTTGGGGCAGTCTAACCTTCTAGAACAGAAAAATGGATATGGATCGTGTCACTTTTATTTCGACATATTATTTTCTCTTTATTTTTAAAATATGATGTCATGTCTTCATTCTGTAACAGTTTGTTATTATGACAACATAACTTCGCTCTCTCTAAAACATGGCTCTTTGATGTAGGCTAGTATTTTATTTTATTTTGCTCAAAATTTAAAAAAAAAATTAAAAGAAACTACCTGTAAGTTCTAATCTTTTCCTTGTAGTGTAGTTTTTCTTTTGGATACACCCAAACAAAACCTTTTAATAGCGCGAAGTTTTCAAAGGAAATAAAACTGGACAAATTATTGCAAACGCTGATAGAAAATTGATCGGTGCGATGCATCATGAACCTTTTAACATGCTGATATGCAATACTGAATTTTTTTTTACTAAGGTGCAATATTTAATTCTCTTCTTTTCTCCTACGTGTTTTTCACCCCGTGTAATAGCCACTATTTAATTTACGAGTGCCACATAACAATTTCTTTTTTAGTGTTTACCGTTTTATCTGTTGACATGTAGGCTAGTGGGCTTGCACTGCAAGGCTACGAGCGCGGGAGGGCTCGCTTCGAATTTCACACGTTAAAAATAAGGCGCGCTGGCCAGGGCCAGCCAGGGCTGGCCTCGGCTGGAAAGGCGGGCCATTCGGGCGCGCGTCAGCCCTGGCCAGCTCGCTTTCGCCCAGAAAACATTATTACGTGTGAAATCCTCCGTCACGGGCCAGCCAGGGCTGGCACCCAAACATTATAACGTGTGAAATCAGTATCAGACGTGCAGCGAGTAACGTCACGACATGTTGTTTTACCTTGCCTCCAGGGGTGGTCCTGTGTATACTTTAGCCAATCAACTCACGTTTCTTTTTCATTTACCGACGAAAACAAGGAAATAAATCACATCACTAAGACGTCAGCCAACAGGATACGGCGAAGTATAAAAGCGTACCAAACGAAAACAAGTAAACAAATCACACAAGTAGACGTGTTCGTTATGCAGACATCTAGCCAACCAGGATGTGTTTCGGTATATAAAGGCAGTAGAGATTGGCTGTTGCCAAAACACACGCCGCCCGTCGAGGTCGACCAATAGTCGCTTCCGGAAGGCAAGGAGGATTTCAACAAAGCTAACTGTAAGTCTTATTGTTAAAAATACTTTCTTAAAAGTTGTTGCCTTGCAGTGAAGCAACTTACTGAATAATCGTATCTAGTTAGCACACTGTCCTTTACCAGATGTAAACACATAAATAAACCACACACGTATTAAAATTTTTCTCTTAAAGCACCTATACATCATTAAAGATGGATGATGTGCGTGCGTGTACCTCTACTCCTGTTTAACTAAAGCACCTACAAAGATGAGACCATAGAACCAAATGAAAGATAACGAAATTGCGCTTCATTTAGGCCTATTTTCATCACTGTAACGTGATGATATGACCGTCAATTAAAAGTGTACCCGATAAAAACATAGCATCTACAACATTAAAGACGTATGATATACGTGCGCGCGTGTACCCCTACTCCTCTTGGCTTCCGCGTGGGTGTTGCGAAAACTGCATTTTTTTATGAGGGTGGCTTTACAGTGAAGTAACACGTCGCAAAGCGTGAAGTGACTAATTTTAAAAGTGCACTCGACAAAACGTAGCGTCTACGTCATTAAAGACGTATGATGTGCGTGCGTGTACCTCTACTCCTCTTGCAGCAAGACTCCTGGGATTAGGACCAAATGAAAAATAATTAAATTGCGCTTCAGTTAGGCTTATTTTCATCACTGTAACGTGATATTATGACCCTCAATTAAAAGCGTACCCCAAAAAAAACCGTAGCATCTACATCATTAACGACGTATGATGTACGTGCATGTGTGCGCGCGTGTGTACCTCTACTCCTCTTGAACTAAGACAGCTACAAAGATAGGAGTAGGGCCAAATGAGAGATAATTTTAAATTGCGTTTCAGTTAGGCCTATTTTCGTCACTGTAACGTGATATTATGACCGTCATTAACAGCGTGCCCGCAAAAGCGTGTTAACTTTAATAGCGCATGCGACAAAACGTAGCATCTACATCATTAAAGACGTGTGATGTGCGTGCGTGTACCTCTACTCCTCTTGAACCAAGAATCCTGAGACTAGAACGAATTGAAGATAAATAAATTGCGCTTCAGTTAGACCACTGAACGTGTCATCACTGTAACGTGATATTATGACCCTCAATTAAAAACTGCACCCAAAAAAACGCAGCATCTGCATCATTAAAGACGTATGATGTGCCTGAGTGTGTGTACCTTTACTACTCTTGAAGGACAACATAGGGAATGGGTTTTATGTAGAGGGGGGTGGCCTTACCCGGAGCCTTGTGTGGCAAAACTTATTACATTTCTTTTTTATGAAAGGGGGCTCACTGGGCTCTTGCTTTCTGCGTGGGTGTAGCAAAAAGCTGCACAAACCATTCACGTTTCAGAAGTAAACAAAACCATTACACAACGGAATTGATATAAATAGTTTTTTCTCAAAATTTTACATAATAAAGTTTAGTTCCTAAAATAAGTTTATCCACACTTTTTTGTGTGGTTTTTATTTAAATCATGGTTAACCTTGGTGCGCTTACATAACAAAACAGTTATGCAGACAACCTTGATTTTTTTACCTGTTTATGCAGTCTGGATATTTGCGTAAAACCAACTACTCAAAACTAGTTAACCTTGAGCAGCCGAGACAAACCATTCACCAAACAGCCAAAGGTCACCAGCCATAAATTTCTTTCATCGTGAAGGTGCACACAGGAACCAATCAAAAATGTCCTTCGTCTTTCAAGCCTGCAAGCTGGTTCGTGTGAGTGTGCTGGCCAATCAAGTCACGTTTTTCTCGTGTCTAGATCAATTAATTACTCAGTAGGCGTGTTATCTTTCAGAACCAGGATCTGACCAGTGGAGAGACACGAAGTAAACAAATAAATCAACCCCGTGCATGCATGTTCTTATCAACCGACCAACCCAAGGCTAGTTTGTGTATCACTTGTTGATTGTTAAAGCAGAAGCTAATTGTAGTATGAAACCATAAAATAGTACTAAACCTTTATTTTTCCCTAATTTGTTTTATATGTGGACCCACAGAAATAAATCGTTTTGAAAAACAAAATAACATCGCAGTTAGCGTTTATGGTTATAAGAACAAAACGATTTTCCCCTTACGTATTAACCATTTGGAATCAGATCAGATTGTTAAATTGTTATTGTTGGATAATAAACATTACTGTTTGATTAGTGATTTTAATCGACTCACCAACAGTAATACGATCAGATACGTTTGCTAGTATTGTATTTGTCATTTGCATACTAAAGGAAAATTACAAGCGCATGAACCGCTTTGTACACTGTAAAAATTAAACATTCAAAATTCGTAAGATGCATCTGATATTTAATTATTTTGGTTGATACGCCTTCTGAAAATCTTAAAACCATAATAATTTAAGATGGAATATGTCTGTGCTTTGAAGATTTAAGATATCACAAATTTAAGATGCGTTCTAATTTCAGACTTGCTTCATTTAAGATGTCATGAAACGTTAGATGCATCTTATTATCAGATGAAAAAGCACACAAAATAAATATTTACGATGTTTAGTTGTTTAAGATGTCATAGCTTTCAGTACCAAATTCATGCAGTGTGAGATGGGAGCAATTACAGATGTCCACGCAGTGTGACTATTTTTAAGTTGGAAAAGACAGTAAGTGTCATAATTGTAAGATGGCAATACATTTTAAGTGGGGTAACTGGGAAAAACGACAACGTTTTAAGATGACAACCTATTTTAAGCTACAAAACGGACAAAGTTGCTAACATTTGAAGATGGTAATTTTTTAAGTTGTGTAACAAGCAAAGATACCATCGTTTTAAGACAGCACAATGTATTAAATCGGAAACTAAGTAAAATTGCCAACATTATAAGGTGGCAGTTTACTGAGTTGGAAGATAAACAAGTTGAAGTGTTTTAGCACTAAAACAAAACGCTCTGAAACTTCACTGCTGCTTTATTATACTTTGACTGTAAACATTTATTGTGCTAAAGCTAAGTAAGCTGTAGTCATGTTCTTAAAAAATCAAATAGTCCTATTCTTTCTACAGCCTATGAATAACCTAAACGAATGTTAAAACATCTACACAATCGTGCTCTCTCTCTTTCTCTCTTGCTCTTCCTCACACACGCTCTCTCTCTCTCTCTCGCACACTCTCTTTCTCTCCCTCCTCTTTTACGGTCTCTCTCTTGCATGCTCTCTCTCTTGCTATTTCTTTCTCTCGCTCTCTCTTTTGCTCTTCTCACTCTCGCTCTCTCTTTCGCTCTTTCTCACTCTCTCGCTCTTTCTCTCTTCTTTCTCTCTGTCGTACTCTCTCTCTCCCTCTCTTGCTCTGTTTCTCTCTCACTCTTTCTTGCATGCTCTCTCTCTCTCACGCTCTCCCTCTCTTGCTCTTTCTTTCTCTCGCTCTCTTTCGCTCTTTCTCTCTTTCTTACTCTCTCGATCTTTATCTCTCTCCTCTTTCTCTCTCTCGCGTTCTCTCTTTTGCATTCTCTCTCTTTCTCTTTAATTTTAGACTTGTTTCATTAACGATGTCATGAAACGTAAGATGATCTTATTATCAGATGGAAAAGCACACAAAATAAATATTTAAGATGTTTAGTTGTTTAAGATGCCATAGCTTTCAGTTGCCAAATTCATGCAGTGTGAGATGGGAGCAATTACAGATGTCCACACAGTGTGACTATTTTTAAGTTGGATAAGAGAGTAAGTTTCAAAATTGTAAGATGGCAATACATTTTAAGTGGCGTAACTGGGAAAAACGACAACGTTTTAAGATGTCAACCTATTTTAAGCTATAAAACGGGCAAAGTTGCTAACATTTGAAGATGGTAATTTTTTTTAATTGTGAAACACGCAAATATACCATCGTTTTAAAACAGCACAATGTATTAAATCGGGAACGAAGTAAAGTTGCCAACATTATAAGGCGGCAGTTAACTGAGTAGGAAAATAAACAAGTTGAAGTGTTTTATCACTAAAACAAAACGCTCTGAAACTTCACTGCTGCTTTATAATACTTTGAGTGTAAACAATTATTGTGCTAAAGCTAAGTAAGCTGTAGTCACTGTTCTTGAAAAATCAAATAGTCTTATTCTTTCTACAGCCTATGATTAACCTAAACGAATGTTAAAACATCTACACAATTAACGAAGGTAACAAACTTTTTTGACTTCATTGTTGTGCACTCTCTTTCTCTCTCGCTCTCTCTCACACACACTATCTCTCTCGCACACTCTTTCTCTCTCCTCTTCCACGCTCTCTCTCTTGCATGCTCTCTCTCTTGCATGCTCTCTCTCTCTCTGTCGTAATCTCTCTCTTGTTCTGTTTCTCTCTCGCTCTCTCTTGCATGCACTCTCTCTTGCTCTTTCTTTCTCTCGCTCTCTCTCTTTCGCTCTTTCTC
>JAHWFP010029404.1:14484-42305 GCA_023313725.1 Lithobius niger
CACTCTCTCTCTTTCGCTCTTTCTCTCTCTTGCATGCTCTTTCTCTCTTGCATGCTCTTTCTCTCACACTCTCTCTTTTGCTCTGTTTCTCTCTCTCACTCTCTCTTGCATGCACTCTCTCTTTCTCCTTCTTGCATGCCCTCTCTCTCACATGCTCTCGCTCTCTCTTGCTCTCTCTTTCTCTCGCTCTCTCTCTCTCATGCTCTCTCTCTTGGTCTTTCTGTGTTTCGCTCCCTCTCTCTCTCTCTCTCTTGTTCGCTGTTTCTCACTTTTTCACTCTCGTGCATTTTTTTCTCTTTTTCCCTCTCTCGTGCACTCTCTCTCTCTTGCTCTTTCTCTCTCTCGCGTTCTCTCTCGTGCTCTCTTATTCTCTCTCGCTCTTTCTCTCTCTTAGACCCAGAGAGCCATTCTACATACCTGCACAATGAGTAGTTTCAACTTTTCATATTTCCGACAAAAATAAAAAAGTTCCTGGTAAGATTTTTTGATCATGTGCACCATCGTTACAATCAATTTAAGTCTACATATTTCTTTGCTTAAAGAAACACCCGTAGAAAAACACTACAAACATCTATTTATAAATACAGTTCACATACTACTGTTTTATATGTTTTAGATTTTAATATGCTTTAACAAAAGTTTTGAATAGCTTCCAATCATACCAGAAAAATGGACCAGTACGGGTAATAGTTTCCATTGATAAATGCAATACTCATTTTGGTCACTCTGTTCCTCGCGCTGGCAGTTGCAGTTATCATTTAGATGATTATTTAACTAGGGTGCCATCAGTTCCACTGTCGACAAAGTGGAGCGAAACGATTTTATTCAAACGTCAAAATCGATAATTACTGTAGAAGCTAATTGTAGTATGAAACCATAAAATAGTACTAAATCTTGATTTTTCCTTAATTTGTTTTACATGTGGACCCACAGAAGTATATCGTTTTGAAAAACAAAATAACATCGCAGTTAGCGTTTATGGTTATGAGAACAAAACTATTTTTTCCCTTAACGTATCTAGCAATTTGGAATCAGATCAGATTGTTAAATTGTTATTGTTGGATAATAAACATTACTGTTTGATTAACGATTTTAAACGACTCACCAACGGTAATACGATCAGATACGTTTGTCAGTATTGTATTTATCTTTGCATACTAAAGAAAAATTACAAGTAAATGAACCGCTTTGTACACTGTAAAAACTAAACATTCAAAATTCGTAAAATGCATATGAAATTCAATTGTTTTGGTTGATGCGCCTTCTGAAAATCTTAAAACGATATTACTTTAAGATGGCATTTCTATCAAAATGGTGAACCCAAAATGGTCACCAGCTACAATTTTTTAAATTATAGCATGCAAGAGAGAGAGAGAGAGAGAAACAGAGCAAGAGAGAGAGAGAGGAAGAGAGTATGAGAGAAAGAGAGAGCATGCAAGAGGTGAAAGAGAGTGCATTCCAAAACTTTTTTAGAGATATGTCTGCGAGCAACAAAAAGAATCAGATCAGATTATTAAATTGTTATTGTTGGTTAATAAACATTACTGTTTGATTAGAGATTTTAATCGACTCACCAACAGTAATACGATCAGATCTCTCTTTTTCACTCTCATTCTCTCTCGCTCTTTCTCTCGCTCTTTCTCTCGCTCTTTCTCTCTCTCCATCTCACTCTTAGATCCAGAGAGCCACGCCATTCTACATACCTGTACAATGAGTAGTTTTAACTTTTCATATTTCTGACAAAAATAAAAAGTTCCTGGAAAAATTAAAGATGAAACTGGATCCATACCCACTTCTAGGTTTGTTGGATTGAAATAAAAAATGTATATGATAGAGTATGATAGTTCATTAAAAAAGGTTGGAAAAGGGATAAAGAAATCTGTTTTACGGAATCACGTTACTAGTGATGATCTTACAAAATTGAAATGAGTTAAACATAACCCATAGACTAAAAAATTTATAAGATGTGTCAGAGGTGAGATTCGGACTCAGGCCCACATTTGAGGATATCTTTAACCGGCGTTGTAGTGATCACCGTATGTTCGATTATGTTAGCTTTGCAAGGAAATTGTTCCGATTTGTTTGTTCATACTGTGATTGGAAATTTTTTCGTGGAGTATAACTGATCTGCCTTCAGTGTATCACAAGACAATGAAACCAAACCGTTCCTTCATAAGACGCTACGGAAATTGTTCAGATTTCTTTGTTCAAACTGTGACTGGAAATTTTTTTCGTGGAGTATAACTGATCGGCCTTCAGTGTATCACAAGACAATGAATCCAAACTGTCCCTTCATAAGACGCTATCCGCATGGAACGAATGCCTTATCCGAACTAACAAACATTTTCCCTGAAACAGCGCTCTATGGTAGTGGATGCGGGCGTGGATTCGATTATAACAATCGACTTAGTGATCCTTTTTTCAAAGAAGCATTGAAACATTTGTAACATATTGTATCCTGTACATAATGTTATTGGTACTGGCAGCAAGGATAGGTGGGATGTGGGTAGAATTAAAATCAGGATTTTTTTTTGTACATGCTACAAACTATGGCAGTAGTAAGGTGACGTTACACTGAATGGTTCACGTGTAGTTAGGCCTATATATTTACATGTATGCGATCTGATTTATTCAGTTTGTCTCTCAAAAGGACAGAATCCAATTTTAACGTTCTAATACATGGTTTTATTCAATTCTAAAGAACCAATAAGTGTGGAAAGCATAAATTAATCCTTGGACTTGACGTTAAACCGTTAGCATTTCTGTCAAAATGGTTAAATCCAAGAGGGCCTCCAACTTCGATTTTTAACAGAGGAATAAACGGCTATGTTCAATTCTAAACACACAGCAAGTGTGAAAATCATATATTGATCTAATTTATGATCTGATTTATTCAGTATGTCTGTCAAAAGGACAGAATCCAATGTGACCACCAACTACGGTTTTTAACATAGGAATAAACAGCTATATTCAATTCAAAGAGGCACAATACGTGTGAAATCAAAAATTAGATCAAACCCTTGAACTTGAAGCTAAACCTTTAGTGTTTCTGCCAAAATTGTGGAAGCCAAAATGGCTATCAAACCTTACTTGAAAAATTAAAGATGAAACTAGATCCATACCCATTTCTAGGTTTGTTGGATTGAAATAAAAAATGTATGTGATAGAGTATAATAGTACATTAAAAAAGGTAGGAAAACAATAAAAAAGGTTGGAATAAAGAAACATGTTTTATGGAATCACGTAACTAGTGATGATCTTACAAAAATTGAAATGAGTTTAAAAAAATTAAAAGATGTGTCAGAGGTGAGATTCAGACTCACGCCCTCATTTGTGGATAATCTCTTTAACCAGCATTGCAGTGATCATCGTATGTTCGATTATATTTGCTTCCACGGAAATTGTTCTGATTTTATTGTTCCTATTGTGACTGGAAATTTTTTTCGTGGACTATAACTGATCTCCCTTCCAAACTATGTTTCTAAACTATGAAGCATTTTCCCTGAAAACAGCGCTCTATGGTAGTGGATGTGAGCGTGGATTCGATTGTAACAATCAACTTAGTGATCGTTTCTTCAAAGAAGCATTGAAACATTGGTAACATATTGTATCCTGTATGTATATAAAAGTAATTGTATTGTATTTACTTTCATGTGTTTGTCGTCATTGCTTTTGACTCAGACCACACGATCACTCTGACACAGCCTACATAATGTTGAAAACTGAAAGATACCCTTATAGGAATAACGTTACTTTTTTTGGTGACCTTGACCTTCGACCCCGTGTACGTTACACGAATACACAAACTGGTGCCGGTGCCGTCCGCTGTATCACATCTTTATAACTACTCAGACGCTCTGTTTTTCCCTCTACCCAGAACTGCGGTCACAATTGAAAATAACCAGGTTTTAGGAATTGCCCCTCCATTAAAACAATCCTGAAAGACCTCTAGGAGCCCCTCGAGGCCTTTTCTGCTTAGGCTCTTAAGCTGGCTATAGCTAATTTGATCAATTCCTGGAGCACCATCAGTGCGGCAAGCTGAAAGTGCTGCCTCCAGCTCCAGGATATTCAATGGGGCATCAGCCTCAGGAAAGCATGACCACTGCTGGATAACAGGAGTAGGACTCCTGAGAAGCAGTATACCTGAGAAAAGTTCTCATTAAATGCTTCTGCCATTGAGCAACCTCTAAGAACCTCCCCATCCTGCCCGAGTACCCAGGCCACCAAGGAACGTGGATCCTGTGGCCGGAACAATTTCCAAACACACGATGGGGAAATTCCTGCAGAAACCTTTTCACACAACCGTTGGCCGAAAGAAGCCTTTTCTTTCTTCAAAACGAGTCGCGTCTCAGTGGCAGTGCCCACGAATGACAACCACCTTTCCAAGGACTAAAACGACAGAACCTCTGCCACGACCGCCTACGGTCACAGATGGCCGTTCTGCAAGTGGCAGTCCACCAAATGGGGACGCATTTGCCCCCTCCAAGTCTACTGACAACATTGGATCTCTTCTTGGTGATCCACCGGGCTGACCAAGTACCAAAAGCACTCGCTGGGACAATAGGTCTCGCTGTCTTCCGCTGACACATAGCGCCGAAGCTTACACGGCCAGGACATTGGAAAAGAGCTATGGGGAAGTGGTCACTACCATGTAAGTCCTGCGAAACCTGAAAGGAGAATGAATGGGACATCCCAGGAGAACACAGGAAGGCGTCCAACACCGACTCTTGAATCATTCCCCCATACCTCCTCACAAAGGTTGTGGTACCATCCTGAACCATTACCAAATCCTGCTGCTCTAAGGCGTCTGCCAAGATTCTTCCAGTAGTGTAACAAATCCGGCTACCCCAGAGCCAATGGTGGGCATTGAAATCTCCCCCCAAAAGTAACGGCCTGGGAAGAGACTTCAACCACTCGTTCCAATCGTGACTCGTGAAACGTCCCATTACATCGATGAATCCTACAGTAACCCAGATACCATCCCACCACACTCTGAACAAACATGAGTCCGTACCAGGACAAGTGGATAGGTAAACAAAAGAAAGGGGACCCAACTTCTAACGAACACCCTTATGTTGGAATTACAGGAGCCGGCAATAGCACTGAAGCCAGCAAGATAAGGAGTCATTCCTAAGGGAAACCTAGACTCCAAAATACCTAGGATATCAAATTCGCCACTAAGAACCGCTATATCTTCAAGTTTATGGCAGCCCCCCGCACATTCCAAGAGCACAAGTTGAATGCTAAATCTAACCAACTTCAGACCCACCCTCTAGCACTTCCATACCCACTACTCCCTCACCAACACCATCACCTCCGCACCCTTCCTCTGCAGACACCTCTACAATAGCACATTCTATAACCACATCATTCAAATCTCCTACTCCGCTCTACTCTCTTTCAACTATAACTGGCTGGGTTGGCTTGTCTGCCGATTCACTCTCATTTACATTCGGACCACCTTCACTAACGTGTGGGTCAAAGCGAGTAGACGAGGACTGCCCATTCTCTGGACTTGACGCACTGCTCTTCTTACTACCAAGCAGAACAAACTTGTTATGGTTAACAACCTAAACTTTTTGAGAATGCGGTGAGGTGACCTCACAAGGGCATTTCTTAGAGCGTTTACTTCTCTGCACAGACCACCCATCCGGATCACGGGCCGTCACAGAACCTTTTTCCGACGCTACCTCCAATACACATGTGGCGCCCAAAAGTGAAGTATCTTGTACTGACACACTGGGAACCATTTGTTGAACAGCGGGAGCCGAAGACTGCGCACACAATGAAGCACCACACTCTTGGTTCACCACACTACCACTGCTGCGAATCACTTCACGAGCAGGACGATTTTGAAGATGCTCACACGGGGCTTCCTTAGGCATGGCCTTCAGACACACTCTGCAGTACACATTTGGGCAGAATTTTCGAATGTGCCCTCGAACTGAACATTTTAAACAACGAGGAGCCCTGTCTTCTATCGCAAGGAGAGCTTGAACTCCCCTGACTCCAATGATATCTGGGACATCTTCCAAAAGCACCGAGTATTTCAATTTCAGCACTATACTACGAACTCCTGAAGGACAATGGCGTAATCCTTCAGCAGTATGCAGCTCCATTTCATGGCTGACCAAAACACCGTACTTTATGAGGGCCCGTTCGATGTCTTCCACCGTGGCTTCAAGTGGCAGCCAGTGCAATTTGATGCGCACTAGCCGCTCGTCATAAATGCAGGCTTTAAAACCATTCAACTGAACCGATCTGACTTTCTTGACAGCTTCCTTGGCATTGTAGTTAGCAAACGTGACCTGAAACACATTGTTGGCACGCAACCAACACAACCCTGTCACATCTTTCAAATCCACCACTTCCGCCAGTGCATCTCGCATATCCAAAGAAAAGTATGGCTTACCAGCCTGTTCAGCGATGAAAATGAGGGACGTCTGCATCTTGAAGTTAGAGAGGCTTCCCTTGTAGAACTTCAACCACAGCAAATTTTTATCATTCTGGTCCATTTCAGACATCTCTACCAGATTGACATCTGGCACTGCACTCTAATAATCATGGTCCCTCTTTGAGTGAACAACATCAGAGTACAACGCAGGCACACTTTTGTCTGCAACACGATAACTTTCTCCTAACGTAAACACCGTCAGTAACAAACCCATGTAGCACATTGTTGCCATCAGATGCAACAATCACTTTAACTCCATTATTACACCAATTGTTCAAGTCTCCTGTCTCTAGCCCTTCTGCACTTTGATCTATTTTATCTCCTACCACTCCATAAAGCTTAAAGTCCAACTCATCTATTCCCTGTTGTTCTGCTTGCTCCAGTAACTCTGCATATACCTGGTCCGTGACAAGTCCCATGCCAATTTCATGCTGTTTCAGGAGACCCTTTTGCTTTAGTTCAAGTAGAAACTTCTTCACCTGACGCGCCATCTTGCTTGTTTTCGTTGTTCGCAAGTTGCTCTAGCCAACAATAAAATAGAGCGTTGTTTTCAAGTAGGTATTGCTCCCACTTGCCTCTTGAGGCCCTGCCGTTTGGGGCCCTTGGCTGCCGCGTGGGACCCGTTGAGCGTTCTCATAACAGCTGGCGCCAGCTTGCCGTGAACCTCGCGTTTGGTGAGCGGTCTCTTCCGTGATAACGTGTACAAGACTAGTGGAACTTTTTGGTATTAATTATTTATTACTGATTATTAGTCTTGCAGCCTTAAGGTTCACCTCTTAAAATTAATCGTGATTCAATTACATCACACTTCATACTATATTCATAAACAATTCCATGTCTATTTTTTTTATTTACAATATCAGGTAGTCAGTTTTCGAAAAAATTATAATTGAATATGTCATATCAAATATACCATATTATAAAGTCATAACAAAGAAGTAGAAAAAAAAATACAGTAAATAATAAGCCTCAATCCCCCCCCCTAATAAATAAGTAAAAAAAAAAAAGAATCGGTTATAAAGTTACTTTAAAAACGTAAGCAATTTAATGGGTAAATTTACGTACGACGATTGCAACACAGAAATTCGTTACACCAAAATAAATGCCACGCATGTCTGTATATTGATGCTGCCCCTGGTAAAAGAAAAGACCGCGTAAGACCCCCCCCCCCCTCCAACTTTCAAACAAAGTACATTTTGTTGCCTTACGTCAAATTTTTTTCCATGGACTTTTTTTTACTATTTTGTAACCTTTCTTCCCTTTATCCGCCCTTTTAGACCTTTAGTTAGACCCTTTCTCAACAGTTCCAGATTTAGCATTGTTGACTATGTCAGGTCCCTATGCTGTCTAAGGCCGCCCGCGCACTGAGTGACTTGGCCGCGCGGCCAGGTCGCTGCAGCCAATGAGAATGCTTCCGTTTATGTAAAACCACGCAATAATCATTTTCATTGGTTTGGTTGCAGCAACATGGCCGCGCGGCCAAGTCGCTCAGTGCGCGGGCGGCCTAAATCTCGGGGGCTCCATGTGATTTTACCAACCAATAGAAACAAATTTGTTACACCAAAAAATAGTCAGGGGGTAGTTGGAGTTGGGTGGGTAGGGGGGAGTGCCACAAATTTGTCCCCAGACCCCCAGAATACCAGCTGGGGGTCTGGGGAATGATGTGATGCCTCCAGTTGATCCCCGGAAGCTGACGAATTGTTAGGTGTTCTGGAACCACCTATCCGAGCTTCAAGCGACACGTTTTAGACATTACTTTTAGATATTTCATTAAAACATTTCATTAAATTTCTTTCAAAATTAATCTGCCCGTAGATGGCGTTGGTCACCATGGTCGGCGACCTGCGCAGATTGATGCGCACAAAAATTTTATAATAAATATGAGGAACATTTTGTACGAGGAAACTATATGTGGAAGAAATTGTAAATATGCAAAAAATTGTATATACGTATGGAAAATATTTTATGCATGAAAATAATTTATATATGGAAAAAATTTTATGTATGGAAAATAATTGTATATATGGTAAAATATTTATATATGTGACAAAATATTATATACATGTGCAAAATATTTTATATATTTGCTACATTATATATATTTTAGGCAAATTAATTATGTCCTAAACGGCACCTCATAGTAATATGAATACAGATGCCATAAGGTACCCTTCGAACCTCCTACCGATTTTAAATTCAAATCAGAATTATTTTCACGAAAACCATAAACTTTGGGCCCATTGGGGCACCTGTAAAAATTTTCTTAGATTTTTTTGCTTTTGTGATTGTGATAAGGTCGCCAACAGAAAGCAATTTCGCACCCTGCCGATTTGGACATCAATTTTTATACTCAACGGAAAATTTTGACTAATAAAGCTAATTTTCATGAAAACCGCAAACGTTGAGGCTCTGGCGGCACCTATGAAAATTTTTTTAGAATTGTTTGCTTTTGGGCGAGCGATAAGGAAACCAAAACATAAGTTTCCGCCCCTTGCCGATTCGGAATAATAAAAAAGTTGTTTTCACTCCACCCTAATCTACATTGCTGAAAAAAAATTGTTACGTAATTTGTGAACGCTCCCTTTCTTGTCTACTTCCATGGGGGTTCTTTCTGGGAAGAAGGTGACTCACCTTCTGTGACCCCCTTAGGCTAAGTTGAAGACCCATTAATTTATCACCTTCTTCCTTTTTCGTCATTCGTGGGCAAGAAAACAATTTTGAAGGTCAACGCAAAAATGCGTTAAGCACACATTTTTTCCGAACAAGCCTTTTTTTTTTAGCACGAAGGTGGGGGGAGTGCGATTGCATCCACTTTACACACCCCTTGGTCGTCTACAGCTACCACACTCTTTGAATAGCTGTGAAGCCCAATAGTAATGCCTACTAGATATAACGTAGTAGGGCCGATGTACGTTTTTGCATTAGTATTAGTGCAGGATTTTTTCATGTAATTAATCCGGTGTAATGGAAGCAAGCACAGTTCTAGGTGTGTACAAGTGTTTTAGGTGCAACTGGTAGTGAAATGAGCAATAATAATTTGATCTGATCTTAAACGATAACTAGGCGCATATCTTATTTTCTCACGTTTGCAACATTTACCTGTGTTGACGTGAATGCTACAAAACCGGGTCACACAGGAATCCAACGTCTAAACCCACGCTATAGTGTTTCGCTACCAAGTATCAGAAGATCAGCCGGTTGTTAAAAGATTGGTGTTTGGTTTTAAAGAGGCAGATTCACTAGCAGTATGCATGTTAACTGTAAGCAACTAAAAGCATATCTTATCACTAGCTGAAGCGTTTGATGTTTGATGCACCATTTGCAACGTTGGGACGGTTTGTTCTTTCGTGTTTGTCGCTGAAGGCGTGTATTCCATCTGTACTTTTTGCGCAGACTGGCTAACAAATGTAGCCTTTCGTTCTCTCTGTGGTACACAATAACGTTCCTTTTCATGATCCAGACAAACACTAGCGCCGTCAAGTTTGCACAATAGCGCACGCCATTGTAATGTACTACCATTGTTATAGGCCAAAGGCGGTGACCGCTAGCAGAGTGTCTTTTTAGCTGATCTTTTTAGACCAAACTGGTGATTTCACACATCTGGAAAACTTCCAAAAAGTAGCCGGGTGGGGTCTGGGGTGTCCCTTATTGAAAATAAATGCTAGTTTAACAAGAATTTCATAAAGAAATACATAAACTGCTTATGCAAAAAATTGCAACATTAGTATTCTCATAGACGAAAGACAAAGCTCTCTATTGGGCTAAAGTTTACATTAGGCACATACTCGATTAGTATTAAAAACGCTTAAGCGTATAAAATACGGAAGTAAGCCTTAAAAAACTTAAAGCCTTAAAGGAACAGATATTAGAAAAAAACATGTAAGCCATGTAAGACTCTCCAGCGAACCAAAAAACAAGCTGGAGCTTCTTTTACACGTATTAGTGCGACGCTGATGGCTTACATGTCTTTTTCTAATATCTGTTCCTTTAGGGCTTTTAATTTTTTTTAAGGCTTACATCCATTTTAATACTAATATCCATTTTTAACACTGAGCAACAACACATAGGTTTACATTGTTGTGTCTTCATTGTTGTAAGTACTTTGTTGTTGTGAGTGTTCTGGTGATTGGCGTCCCCTTTATGTTTTGAGGCACATAGCGTCAGGCTGAGGCCTCAATAAAATTGCATTATGGTTGTTACGTTAATGCTAACTATACGGCGCGTGGCTCGGGCCTGGCTCTGCTTTAACAAATTCTCTCTCTCGCTACACGGGGTCGCTGGCCTGTAGCGTAGTGGCAGCGTACGGTAGTGTGGTGGTTAGGTTGGGTGTTCTGCGTACGTTAGGATTTGGCGATTATTAGTTCGTACAACTGCTCCTCAACATCAACGCCACAGCCAAGGGACAAGCTGGCAATGTAACGTGGTTCAAGCTACAGGTTGGGGTGATTCAAAATTAAAAACCTAGCCGTTGGAATAAGGCGCAAAGTCGTGGTTCAGTTCTAATGATGTTTTAATTATTAATTTCAGCGGTGATCAGCTTTGGCTCGCCTGATTTATGGGGGCGACTCTAGCCTTGGCTTAGGGCCTTAAATGGAATGACACAAATGTTAGGCTTGCTCGGGGTCTGTCAAAATGATGACGACCTTTGGGCTATTATTTGGTAGGAATAGTTAATCTTGCTATTTCGGGGTTGCAGTGAAACACTGACAACAGAGTTAGTCAGGGTTGAATTTAAGTTGAGGGAATTGGGACAAAATGGAAAATATTTCTAATTAAAATAGCCGAAATTACCTTTGGATGTGGGTGTGGGTTGATTAATATCTAATTGTTGGGAGCACCAGGCAGAAGACCAAGTGAGCTCGAGCCATTACAATTGATGTCATACATTAAGTACAGGCAATTCATACGCTGTATATTATTACAATAATTGATCACATAGCATCATCTCAACTAAGAATGAATATTAATTTTGAAGTGACAATGGGTCGTTACAATATGACGTCATGTGGACCTTGGGCTTGGTAGATTTCACGAATGACGTCATCAGAACAACTTCACTGGGGTGGCATCCGGAATTAAACTCGCAACAAGGATTAAATTTAGGATTAAGTAGGTTGATGCTGAAAGCATAACTTGTAGGCTTTTTGGCTCAATAAATCAAATCAAGTCAAATCTTGCTACAAAACCCTTTGACCCTTTTTGTTTTGAAAGTATCGTCTGTGTGTCTAATTGTTGTCGATATTATCTTTAGCAGCCATTTAAAAAAATAATGAAACATCGCTACCGTGTGCTACCAAAGAAATTACAGAAAGCTCGTTAAAATCGAAAAAGACGTTTTTTATCGGGAACAGCAGCAATGACAAAAAAAAAGGATGAGTTCAGTTTATTAGTACAAAAAGAAAGCATTAAGTACAGAGACAAAAAGTCATGACTGGCTATTCTTCAATATCATCGTGAAAGGGTCGAGAAGGTATATTGGGCAAGTCACAACGTCATTACATAGGGCACCACACGTCATCCTGAACGTCACCGTAGTTTAGCGAAAAGTTGGTTCAAACAGTGAAAGTGTCGGGCAACATCTAAAAATAGCTCGTTCAGAATGCTCAACATTGCAGAGAACGAGTCAGAAATGTACGGGCAAACCGACGAGCAATACTGAACCAAAAAAACATTAAGCACACAAACAGTAAAAAAAATATAATAATAATAATAATAAAAAGTTTTACCACCAGAGAAAGGTGGAGAGAGGAAGAAAGGGTGCATTAATGCCCCACTAACATCAACCCTCAAATAATAAAACAAGTAGATTAAAAAGTAAGTCAAGCAACACAATGTTACCTGTCGCAACAACCAATGAATGCATAGTTAAGAATGGCCGACTAAGCATGCGGTAAAAAGAAAAACTCAGGGCGGTTTAAATGGCTCCTCAAATCAACGGTGTTGAGTTCCCTACGAAAAGCCGCAGCAGTAGAAGCCATGGCAACCCGATCAGGAAGATCATTCCAGACCGGAACAACACGGACAGAGAAAAAATATTTTCTACAGTCCCGCTTAAAAGGTGGTCGAACAAGTTTGAGAGCATGGCCTCTAGTCCTAGTAAAGTCCGACACTTCGAAGAAGGGCAAGACAGAAGGGATGCGATCATGTAAAATTTTAGAGACAAGAATCAAATCAGCCTTGAGCCGCCGCAATTCCAGGCTGTCAAGATTTAAGATCTTAAGACGTTCAAGGTAAGAGTGCCTATAAAGGCCGGTCAGCGACTTTGTGTACCTACGCTGAACCGACTCAACAAGGTCGACGTCTTTTAGCAGCCAGGGGGACCAGGCTTGGCAAGCATACTCGAGGGTAGGACGAACGTAAACACAAAAGGCCCAGATTAAGTACGGCGGTCCCCAGAGGTAAAACACCGTCTAACAATAGCAGATTTAATGTTTGCACTCTTAACAATTGAATGACAATGGATGGCTGGTTTCAAGTCGGAATTAAACCACACACCGAGATCACGCACGGAGTCAACAGTCTGTAGTGGTAAATCCCCAAGAGTGTACGCTCTGTCAAGGATACAGTTCCCAAGAGAAAAACTATGGCATTTGTTCACAGACAGCGGGAGTTGCCAGTAGTCCGACCAAGTTAAGACCCCATCGATACTAGACTGGAGTATAAGAGCATCGGCTGGTAGAACAATAGGCGAATGGACTTTAAGGTCATCAGCAAACTTTTCTTGCTCCGCATTATGCGAACGGACATCAAGGTCGGCCAAGAAAAGAATGAACAAAAGAGGACCCAAGACTGATCCCTGGGGAACCCCGCTGATCAAAGAGGAATCAGTTGACAAGTTTTCACCCACAATAACACGCTGTGTGCGAGCTGAAACAAAGGCATGGATCCAACTCAAAAGATGATTTGGAAACCCAAACAACTGAAGTTTAAAGATTAATTTTGAATGCACGACCGACTCAAAGGCCTTTTTAAAATCAAACATGATGCAATCGGAGCCAATACCCAGATCGAATGCCTCGGTCCATTTGTCTAATACGATAAGTAGTTGATGAGTTACAGATTTGCCAGGTAAAAAACCAAATTGGTCATCAAAATTAAATTTACGATTTTCAAGCATAGTAAGGATGCCATCCTTTAAGATTGTCTCCATGATCTTGCAAGGGACGCAGGTAAGGGAAATGGGTCGATAATTCGCTGGGTCAGAAGGATTGCCCTTCCTAAGGATCGGAACGACAATGGCAGTTGACCAAACATCAGGTAGACGACTGGTTTGGTAGGACAGGGTAAAGATTAAAGAAAGCGGTTCGCAGATTTGAGAAGCAATCTGTTTATAGACGTATGCTGATATACTGTCAGGACCAACAGAGTGGCTAGGTTTAATACGATTTAAAATGACCAGGATCAGAGTTGGTGTGAAGGTGACAGCAAATGCTGAATCGGTTGAACGACAATGGTCGAGACGAGGGGTTTCAGACAAGGTTGACTGGTGGGAGTTATTGTCTAAGATTCCGTTGTTGGAAAAGATCATGTTGAGTGCATTAGCCTTCATCCTGTTATCAGTTAGGGAAGCACCGTCCACGAGTAGTGGAGGAATAGTCCTGCAAGTTTGGGTCTTGTACCTATGAAAGCGAAAGAGCGATGCTAAATTTCCCTCAGAGAGGGTTTTTTTGCTCAGCAGAAACTTGAAGGTTCTTAATGCGAGCGGAGTACAACCTTTTGCACTCATTATACACCTCCAAAAGTAATGGGGATCGGTTTACTTTATACTTACGCCATGCATTTAATTTGGAAGTAGCAAGTTTAGTCAACTGGTGATCTCTAAAAAGCAAGGAGGGGCCATGTCGTGGAGTGAATGCCTAACTGCAGGCAGCGATATTGTGAGTTAAGATTTTGTGAAAAGTCAGCCAGGCAGAGTCAACAGTTGAGTGCGCAGAAAGGACAAATTTCCAATCAATCAAATCCAATTTAGCTCTAAGACAATTTAGCTCAATTTTTACTCGCTTAGAGTGTGAAGGTGCAGATGGGACACTTCCCTGAATAGAAA
This sequence comes from Lithobius niger, assembly GCA_023313725.1. NCBI lineage: Eukaryota > Metazoa > Arthropoda > Chilopoda > Lithobiomorpha > Lithobiidae > Lithobius > Lithobius niger. The sequence continues at coordinate 28,983 of JAHWFP010029404.1, forward strand.
AATTTACAGTATCGTGGTCACTAGAGCCCAGAGAGGGGCCAGTGGAGACGTTAAAGACAAGACGCAAATCGTCCACCAGCAAAACGTCCAAAATATTCCGGCCTCTAGTTGGGGTGGTCACAAGGTTTGTAAGACCAAGGGGGGCAATGCGATCGATGAACAGAGAATGTGCACAGTCGGAAGCATGCAGATGTTCTCAATCAACGGTTGAGAGATTAAAATCACCCAGTACTAAATTGGAAAAGGTCTGGTGTGCATTGGCGAGGATGAAGTCGCACATACAATTCACAAACGAAATAGAGGAACCATGAGGCACGTAGCCAAGAATACAGTTAACACGTAATTCAGCGATAGTAAAAACAAATGCCTCAGCATCACTAGCAATTTTTATAAGATGGACCCCCAAGTCGCGCCTAAAAACGACAGCAATACCTCCCGCTCGTGAACCACGGTCTCTCCGAAAAATACAGTAGGGGAAACCTCCCAAAACCATAGCGTCGGGGAAGGCATCTGACAGCCAAGATTCAGTGATAAAAAGAAGATCAAAACAACCAGAGGAAAGTGTCTGGTGGAAGGCTGCCATATTGAAAGGGAGGCTACGCGCATTCACCAAAATACATGCTAAATTTACAGGTTTCATGTGTTGTAGGGAAGGAGTTTTAAAAGGTTGGGGTCCAGCAGGAGTCAACAAACGATTTACAGTAAAAGTTGCTGGTGCAAAATGACAGTTCCCAGTTAAAGAATTCAGTTTCTCTGAAAGGGAAGGTGTTGTGGTGAAGAGCCTAAGATGCGTTGCATTTCACCGATAAGTTCTCTTTTTCCACATTTCGTTAGGTGTATTCCGTCCCGAGTCATGAGTGTACGATCCCGAGCCAATTTTCCCTCGATGGTAACGAAGTTAAAATTCTTTGAAACACACAAGGATCTCAGGCGACAATTTACTTCAATGATATTCAGATCCCAACGAGTATGATAATTTCCAGGGCAACGCGGGAGACCCAAGAACGTGATCCTTGCAGAAGGCTGACTGTTGGTTATAGTGGCTGCGGCTTGCTCAAGAATGGAGACGATCTCGGACGGCTGGTGCAGGCCCAGGTTGTTGCTTCCAGCAGACAGGACAAAATTGGCATCACAAGTGACGTTCGTAACAAAAGCAGCCAACCACAAAACGACAAAATAAGTTTTCATTTCAAAGGCTCAGTTAAAGCCAGAAGCAATCATCCTCGCCAGAACATTGCGAAAAAGTGCGTGGATGTTCCAGCCTCTAATCATAAATTGCATGCTTATTCAATACTGAAGTGGTGTTTTTTACATAGTTTCAAACTTGCCAATACTGATGGATTTGCCATCTGGATTGGCATTGGCAACCGTATATGGACCTACAAAGCATACGGAAAATACAAAACCATTTTACTTCGAGTGCGCTTACAGAGAGATACGTTGAGATACGTAGAGATACGTTGGTCTTGAAACTTGTCCTCCCATAGCAGTTATTGGGGCTAGCTATAGAAATTAACTGAACAAAAAACGGCTTCACCGTTTAGAAAAAAACATTAGAGCTCGTATGCCCATACTCACGGCTGTCAAGGAGCACGAATAAAAACGGATTAAAGTTCACTCAAATGCAACGAACTATAATTTGAACTCCAATTCCAGGTAACAAGGGTACGTTTTACTCAATGGTTATGTCAGAAAGTGAACACTGCTTGTATTTGAAATGTGTAATGTTTGTGCATGTGCATGCACTTAATTTGTGTATTATACTGGCTTTTTCAAAATTTGTCTGCGTTTTACATTTAAGTCTGATTCTTGTGAGTGGCTATATGTGTATTTTGTGTGTAGGCTGGCATGAACAATCCTTGTTCCCTGGAATTGGAGTTCAAATTATAGTTCGTTGCGTTTGAGTGAACTCTAATCCGTTTTTATTCGTGTTCCTTGACAGCTGTGAGTATGAGCATACGAGCTCTAATCCTTTTTTCTAAACGGCTTGTTCAGTTAATTTGTTGGCTTTTTTCTCTTCATTTTTATTGTAATAGCTACGGTGTGGTCTATCATGTGTACGGTATGTTCACTGTACACCCAATTTTGTTTGCGAAAAAACGAAACATTAGAAATGCGTATTTCTGTTCAGGTTCTGCCCAAGCGTTTTTCCATGTTTGTTATTTGATGGCAACACACTAGCGTATTTGTAGAGTATCAACTGATGAATAGTTGATTTTGCATTGTTGCAAGCAGATGCAGTATGGCAGTATTAGGTTGATCAGAGTGCTGGTTGGTGTGAATTGGGGTTTATAATTATAGTGATTATACCTTATACTGGTTGTAATGGTATAGTGCAGGATGCATGGCTCAGGGCCGATTTCCCGCTGTAATAAAGTCAAATTCAGTATTATGGCAAACAATCGCGGTAACAGTTCAACTAGCTTCCCGAAGCTGCATTGAAGAAGTAAATAAATCACAGAGTCATGTCGGCCGTCCAATTTTAAGGCCTTAGGCTCAAAATTACACAGAGGCTCGTCACAATATACGCGTACGTGCGGGCCAACAAACAACGCGCGCAGCAACACTATAGTAAGAGAAGAAGAAAAGGGGGGCAACATGGCCGCCATGGAACACAGAAAAATAAAGGCATTATTTATTTTCGACAATAATCTGTCCTTCCCACGCTTGCCGATTGTGTTTTCAATTGTACAATTGTAAACCTGAGACATTAATTGTTTTAAAAAAAACACTTGTTGATGTTCTAACTGTCACCTGTGTTTTTTTAAATTATTGCCGATACGAACACGTACTAGCCAATTGTGCACACAACGACATCTCTTGGGGTCACAAAATCCGACGCTTTCACCACGACACACGTAACATTTTTGGTGAGTTTATACACTAACCTTAATAAAACTTAACTGAACTGCATCTTTAAAGAATTTCCTTTCGATCAGCGATCTTTAATTTCCCCTACACTCTGTATGATTTGCCGTAGCGCACAAAGTAGTAGCGATCTGTCAAAAATAACGCCATCGCTTAGGCCGTGTTCGCCATTCAACTTCCATTCATTACCAGAGCCCCCTCAGAAAGAGGGCTCTGTCATTACCGAGGGCTCTTTCTTAGGGGGCTCTGTCATTACCAACGGCGACCGGAACTAACTGGATTCGATGCTGCTACGGGATCCGAGCTTGCCTGTTGGTTGTTAATTCGAAAGCTTAAAAAGGACAAAGCAGCTGAACGTACACAACTGACCCAATAATGAATAGGTTAATTCAAAAAAATAGATTTACGTTTTTTTAATACCATTTAAAACCTCAAAATCATTCTTTTGCGGTGTTCCGTTTCTTTTGTTGACAGTACCAGTACTTCCGGCTGCACTAGTTGCTGAATGGCGAACATAATAATAATAATAATAAAAGTTTCAACCATAAATGTGGTTAGGAATTTGGAAGGGGCAAAACCCACTAACACCAACCCTATTCTAACTGTCAGAAATTCATAAAAAAACAATATAAAAAGGATAAAAAGATGAAAATAAAATATCGAAGCCAAGCCCGCCAAGAACAGGGTCAACCTAGGCACGATTCATTCGACGAATTCCGGTCTCTTTAGGAACCTCCCAAGAGGGCATGCGTTGAGGATCTTCTTAAAGGCTGCAAGAGAACATGCTGTAACCGCAGTCTCAGGCAGGGAGTTCCAAGCTGGAGCAACCCTAACCGTGAAAAAATTTTTTCGGCAATCTAAGTTTGCTCCTTCAATAGAGAGTTTAAGGGAATGTCCCCGAGTAGATTTAATTCTGCTCAAGTCGAAAAAAGGCAAGTCAACATTTAACGTTCCGTGGACAATCCAATAAGTTAGAATTAAGTCAAATTTCAAACGACGCAGTTCCAATGATTCCAACCCCAAGCGTTTGATTCGCGTATTGTAGGGCAAATCACGGAAGCCATGTAGATACTTAGAAAAACGCCGCTGCACCGACTCCACAAGATCAACATCCTTTAAGAGGTATGGCGACCACACTGGGGTTGCATATTCAAGAAGCGGGCGGACAAAGACTCAAAAAGCCCAGACTTTTGTAATCAAATTTCCAGAAGTAAAGCAGCGATTTACGATAGCCAAACGCTTAAATGCGGCAGCAGTAATCTTCCCGCAATGGAGGGTCGATTTCAAATTTGACGTAAACCAAATGCCAAGATCACGAATCACATGCACATCCGGGAGAACGTGGCTTTCAATCGAGTAGGCGAAAGGTAAAATGTCGTTACCGATGTGGAAAGATTGGCACTTTGACAGTGAGATTGGCAACTGCCACAATAATGACCAATCGGCCACGTTATCAATCTCCCCAGATAGAGTCTCACAATTCCCTCGTTCCACAACCTCTGACCCAATCTTCAGGTCGTCAGCAAATTTGTACCCAGAAGCCGAGTCGTTTTTGCATTTAAGATCGTTAATGTAAACAACGAAAAGTAAGGGGCCAAGTACAGACCCCTGTGGAACACCGCTAATAATCGAGGTCTCGGAAGAGAAGGTATTAGCAATGAGGACCCGTTGTGAGCGGTTTGAAACGAAAGCAGAAATCCATCTTAAAAGATTTCCTCCAAACCCAATTTTTTTGAGTTTATGCAGTAATTTTCGATGGACAACCGACTCAAAAGCCTTCTGGAAATCAATATAAATAACATTTGTCGGTACACCAACATCGAGGGCACTAGTCCAACGGTCTAATGCAAGCAGTAATTGTAGGGTAGCCGAACGTCCAGGCATGAAACCAAATTGGTCATAGTTAATAAAATTATGAGCCTCCAAGAACGTTAACATTTTGTTGCGGATCATTGACTCCATAACCTTACAAGGAACAACTGTGAGAGCAATTGGACGGTAATTACAAACATTTGCTGCATCCCCTTTTTTAAAGACAGGGATAACATTTGCAGATCGCCAAGATGAGGGCAAAGCACCCTCACGAAACGAATGGTTAAAAATAATTGCAAGAGGGAAACATATCTCGTACTGGAGCTGCTTATAGAAAAAAGCCGAAAACCCGTCCGGACCAACTGCATGGCTCGGCTTGAGTCTCCGATGGTTTGTCTTACATACAAAGGAGTAAATTCCACCATAGAACAAGGTTCGATATCGGGAGACGAAGCTGCAGAGCATGGTAAAGGGCAGCAGTCATCAATGATCCCATTTGATGCGAAGTAGTTACTAAAAGCCTCCGCCTTTTCAAGGTCAGACGTTAAGAAAGAGTCAGCTGACCTCAGTGGTGGAAGGGTCCGGCTTGAACGAGTTCTTTGACGATAAAGCCGGAAGAGAGCCGACAAGTTTCCCTCCTTAACAGCCGCCGATTCACGACTGTGGTACCAGTCATTGACCATCTCAATGTAAGTTTTTCTAGATTTATTATAGTTGTCCTTGTTAGAATCGGAGGGACAGCCTTTAAAAACCTTCCAAAGTTTCAGTTTTTTCCGACCTAATTTAATAATGGCTTGAGGTACATATTGGGTATTTTTCTTTCTAAAGGACTTGACGAATTTACACCTGTCCACCATTTGGTTGAGAGTCGACACAAAGTTATCCCAAATATGGTCAATTGTAGTAAGGTCATTTGAAAACAGCTCGAGCCAGTCACACTCAGCCACCAGTGTTCTGAGCAAAACAAAATTAATTCCAGTAATAGGAGCCGAAATAATAGGAAAAGTTGGCACCGTACAATGCACCCGAAAGGATACCATACAGTGGTCACTGGTTCCCAGCTGTTCGCCCACAGATACGTCAAAAATAACACGCTCATCCTGGGAAAGTACCAAGTCGAGAATGTTTTCACCCCGAGTTGGTTCGGAAACATGCTGGTGAAGACCCAAGGGTGCGATGAGTTCCAAAAAATGACGGTGGTGAGTATCAGTAGCAGACAGATGTACCCAATCCACCGTCGAGAGGTTGAAATCGCCTATCACAATGTTAGAATATGACTGCATAATGGCCTTATTTAGGAATGCACCCATACTGGAGACCGAGGTTACGTCACGGCTATTGGGTAAATATCCCAACACAAAATTTAGCTGTAGAGATGGAAGTAACACCGACACAGCCTCAGAGTCAGCTGCGGACAGATTTAACACAGCCTTTAAGCACCCACGGTAGAAAACTGAAACACCACCCCCACGTGTATCCCTGTCAAGGCGAACCACACAGTAATCAGAAGACCCGACCACCATAGAGTCGGTCAAAGTGGGATTCAGCCAAGTCTCAACAACAAAGATCAAATCAAAGGTGCCAGAGGCCAAAATTGATCGAAAACTACCCATGTTCTTGACGAGACTACGAGCATTCAAGGAAAGACATAATAGACCAGAAGCATGTACACTAGGAACATTTACAGATGATTTCGGCAATGGAATATGTCCTCTTAAAGAAGCTTGTTTTCCGACTGTGAGTGCATGCAGTAAATTTCGTTTTGGAGTACTGTCTTTCCACGTCTAGTTAAATGCAGGCCATCGCGTGACAATAGCGTGCGGTCGGCCATAAGATGTTTGTCCATGGAAATAAAACTGAAATTCTTTTCAACACAGAGATTGCGAAGAAGTGTGTTCGTATAGGTAACGGCTTTATCTTCCTCACGCTGATGTCTTGCCAGACGTGGGAAGAGCCCCACGAGTGTGACCCCGGCTTTAGGCTTGGAACTTCGCAGGTAATCTGTTACATCCTCAATGTGTTGCACAAGGCTAACAGGCGTCTCTCCAGGGATGTTATTTGAGCCAACACATAACGTAAAGGAAACGTCAGCACAGGAGTTGTTTAAAATGGCCGGCATTTTTGCTTTGAGTTGCTGGGCACATAAACCAGGCCACGTCCACGTACGTGAATCTCGGTGTTGACTTCCTCTTAGTCCGCGGGCATGAGAATCACCAAGAATAATCGATTGACCCTGCCAAGAGGCTGGTGTTGGAAGCTTCACATCCCACTGCGTTGCTTTGGTTGTTTTTCTTGGATGGGTGGTTTCCGTGTCACGCTCCCGATTCTTGTTACGGCAAAGGAAGTCAACATGGGGTTGCTTTCCCCTGGATGGTTCTTCTACACTTTTATCAGTTTGCCGAACAACATGAGTCTTCCTTCCACGTGGCTTACGCAGTGTAATATTGTGAGGGGGCGCATCGAGTTTAGAAAGAAGGAGATTTTGGCAGACTGGATTGATGGATCTCGACGAAGAATCACAGGTGCTGGTTCTCTTCTGATGTTTAGTAGATAATTTGCCCTGTGGAGCCTCTTTCGCAGTTGGCTCGGCCGACACAGCATGATGATCCAAATGGGAAGAACGTATCACAAGGCCTCCACTGGTCGATTGTGTCATGATGGTAGTGAGTTTTAGACATTTATCCTGACAAGAGGCCTCCAAATTTACAATTTCTCCGGTATTCAATGAAGATCCGACATGACCAGATAGTTCAGCGCGCACAGCCGCAATTATTCGCTGTTCGAAATTATCCTTACTCTGTTCAATGGCAGTCTTGAAATTTTCCAGGTGTCGGGCTAAGGTTTCTTCAAGGTTGTGTGAAAAAGCTGATGCCCAACTGGAAAACTCTTCAGTGGAGGGGTCAGATATAGACTGTAAGGCCAAGCCTGCAAGCGCACTCTGGATAGAAGATAGTTTTGCATTTATATCAAGTAAGTCCAAGTCTTTTTCGATATTGGAAAACTCCAGCCGAGTTTGTAGCCTAGATGTAAGGTTCGCCAAGTCATTGGTGGAGGGGCCAGTACAAGGTGTTGCAGTCCGATTTAAATCTCGGGGAGAAGTGATGGCCAGACGAGGAGTAGATTCCTGGGAGTCAAAAAAAATTGTGGCTCGTCTGTCTTTAACACACTTTCGTGTTCCTGAAGACACAAATGCAAAATCATCAATTCTGTTCTTGGAGGTCGAAGCCATGACACATACATACAATAAAAAAAAAAAAAAAAAAAAATGTATGTTGCTGGTCGGATTCGAACCGGCAATGGAAACAGTCAGCAGCAAGCCAGCTCAAGATGGCGGCCCCCAGTAGAATACAAAGCAACAAACCTAATAATAGAGATAATTGCTCTCAGAGGACAAAAGCCAAGGCGGTTTGTGGTCCCACGTAGGCTAGGAACATTCAGAAGGTCGGGAAACACAACAAGCAGCTCGGCAAGGCAAAATAAACTGGCCAAAAGTAGATGACAAAGAGAGCTACTTTTTCGTGGCTTGTTGTCGTGGCTTCAAGATTTTATTTCTTGCTTGAACTATTCCTGTATTTTCAATGGATCGCGGTTTTTTAGAACTTCTACCTCCATACATAAACAGTGTAGGGGAAATTAAAGGTCGCTGATCGAAAGGAAATTCTTGAAAGATGCAGTTCAGTTAAAGTGGCACTATCACCGATTGAAAGCAGACGAATTCTGACAACATCTAGCGCTATGTAGTACCATCTAGCTCTTGCTTGCACCGAGTGAAGGTATGCATAACGTCATTTCTTTTAACGAAACAAACAAGCCACGACATCTTTAATTACTGAGTGAAAATTTGGTTCGCCCTCGTGCACCCGGGAGCAAGCTATAGAGGTTAACAATATCAGTGCCGCTAGATGGCACCATGGTATTTTCGTTCGCATTTCAATCGGTAAAAGTGCCACTTTAAGTTTTATTAAGATTAGTGTATAACCTCACCAAAAATTTTACGTGTGTCGTGGTGAAAGCGTCGGATTTTGTGACCCCAAGAGATGTCGTTGTGTGCACAATTGGCTAGTACTTGTTCGTATCGGCAATAATTAAAAAACACAGGTGACAGTTAGAACAGCAACAAGTGGTTTTTTAAAACAATTAATGTCTCAGGTTTACAATTGTACAATTGAAAACACAATCGGCAAGCGTGGGAAAGACAGATTATTGTCGAAAATAAATAATGCCTTTATTTTTCTGTGTTCCATGGCGGCCATGTTGCCTCCCTTTTCTTCTTCTCTTACTATAGTGTTGCTGCGCGCGTTGTTTGTTGCCCAGCACGTACGCGTATATTGTGACGAGCCCCTGTGCAAAATTATAGACTTTGCACCAGGCGGTTTAAAACTGAAAGATTAAATCGAAAACCAAGACCATTTCATTTTGGTTCTTGTAGCGGCGCTAACTGCCTGTTCAAGGTGCTGTCAGTCTAGCACCGCCATCTGGTGTACACATCCGGCGTTATTAAAGTAGTGGAAGTGGCTGTTTTTACTTTTACGGAAAAATTAGCCTGCTCTCTATGGTCCCGGTGTTGGGGGCAGGGAACTCTTATGCCTAGGCATCTAAAATATCACTACAATAATCTCATCTATCATGGCTGCCACCAGGTGGGATTTAATAGCGTTCCTGGTTTTAAAGGGCAGTTAAATTGATTAACCTTAAAACTAGCTATTAATCAAACGAAGTCGAAGTCGTTTAAAAACTCCTGGTAGTTTTTAATAAAACATAGAATGCAAAAGTATTAACGGTTACATTGGCTTCAACTAGTTACAAAAAATTAAGTTCAGTGAACTTCATAATAAAGCAAGGCAAATTAAAATAAACTTCAAGTGTTTACATTAAAACATCGGCGGTTTGCTAACAAGTTTTGTTTACATAATAATTTTGACAAGTCAAAGTTCTGTTTAGTTCAAATCCATGAACGTTTAGTGTTTGTGCAAATCCATGAACGTTACTAGAAAAACAAGTAACTTTTAGTTTTCGTAGCAATCAATGCACCCTATCACCTGTAAGTATCAAAGTTCTATCTAGAAGGCCTAACTGCTTCAGTAATACCTTACGTGATTTTGGTGAAATTTTAGATTAACCCATTTAGTTAAAATAAAAGAAAAAAATAATAATAGCGCTGTGGCTAATATTAAAGTCGGGTTTTTTAGGAAGTGGTCCCCAAACACTTAAGTATGCAGAGAGGGTTGGTCAAGAATGCCGATGGCCTAACTCTCTACATATCACGAAAAATTGCCTAGTCGGATTTAAAGTTTAAACTATAAAATTTTGAATATCATTTCCAAAAAATTAAATTTTCAAACGTTAAACTAGTTTAAGTCCATAAACTACTACCTTCAGTTCTGCCCGGCATAGCAACAGTGGAGAGACATCCCGATCCCCTAAACGGGAGTAGCGACGGGCAGCAATTCGTCTTTGAGCTTGGCTCTCGACTAACGTAGCATGTTTGGTTATATAGGAGTAGATCGGATCCAGCTAGGCACCCCCACTCATGAAGCGCGGACCCCAGGGAATGCGATTTTAGTATTGCAAGTGTTGTGACGTCAGATGACGATGGTGCACATGTGGTCACATCTGGTCGGCAGAAGGTTGGGTCTGCCGCTAGGCAACGTGATTGACAGTTCACCGGAAGTTTCGCTCGACTTGGACGATCAAGAGTAAGAAGCTGCTGTGAATGGCTAAGGGAACATTTTCTTAAGAATACTGCAACCTGATTGGCGAAGGGCCGTTCGGTATGGTAGAGCAGTGATTGAACACATGAGCGGCAACTGACGATGAAGCCAGCGCTGCTTTTAAGACTGGAACAATAGAAAGGCTTTCGAATGTCAACGGATTTTTCTCTAACTGTCGGATATGTACAACTGAATCTATTTAAAAGAAGGATACTGTAGATTGAATGGGGTGAGGTCATAGTAGCAAAATGTCATAGTAGCAAAATGTCATAGTAGCAAACGACGTAGTAGCAAAACATTTTCCCGTCGTAGTAGCAAACGGTCATAATAGCAAAACGTCAAAAGAGCAAAGCTTGAAAGTACTGGGTAACGTCGTAATAGCAAAACGACATAATAGCAAAACGTCACAACAGCAAAACGACATAGTAGCAAAACGACACAAGAGCAAAACGACATAATAGCAAAACGTCACAATAGCAAAACGTCACAACAGCAAAACGTCACAATAGCAAAACGTCACAATAGCAAAACGTCACAACAGCAAAACGTCACAATAGCAAAACGACACAATAGCAAAACGACGTAGCAGCAAACGACATAAGAGCAAAACTTAAACACCACTATTACAACAATGAAATTTGGCAAACGACGCAGTAGCAAAACGTCATACTAGCAAACGTCATAAGAGCAAATCAAGATTAGCAAAACCGTCATAGTAGCAAAACGTCATAGTAGCAAAACGTCATAGTAGCAAACGTCGCAGTAGCAAAATGTCTTCTCATTACCCATTCGCGTCTTGGGGCTCTGTTATTCGTTTGAACATTTGAAAATGACGTTAGGCCACTAAAAATTAATTAAGTGGTTCTCGGGATTGGTGCTGACAAAAATTGAAGCGAGCGGGCCGGTGTGTTTTTTTTTATGTTTTATTCGTGATTTTTCAAATGCAGGCGATGGCTTTTTTTTTTTTTTACCAAACAAAACGAACTCAGCAGCTTACATTTTGTTGTGGATTCCAATATCTATGTTTTAATGCCAGGATCAGCGTGCAACAGTTGCACATTTGATAAAAGTAATTCTTTAGGTTCAAGTTTCTAGTTGTGACATGCCAATGAACGACAGATTCGTTTCGAGGCGATCACGTGAATAGACCAGAGCTGATGCGGTCATCGGCTATAGGAATCGTTTGGTGATAGTGCCGACGCGTGATCGGAATTTTTTTTAGACAGTGTTATAAAAACCATTTCATGCGCTAAGAAAAAGAACCATGCGTGCGCTCCTGAAAACCACTAAATTAATTTTTAGCGGTCTTATCGAGGATATCATGTGAAAAGCATGCATACTTTTTATGATTATGCTGCTTTTAACAACATTTATTCATCTTTGCATACTGTAACACACAAAAAAATAAAAAAATAATCATCAGTTAAAAAAAGTTATTTATTCCATTTTGGTTCGCTTTGGTTTCCCAGCACAAGTAGTCTATTTATAGCAATTTTCTTAGTCCATAAGCAGGTGCAGTTATTATTTGTTTACCGAGTTTCATTAATTTTTTATGGGGAGGGGGGGGGGGGGGTGGAAGGAGGAGTAGTGCTTTTCCCTTGCAACTTACCGATTCATACTAGTGGTCTACAGTGCTCTAATAGAATGTTTGAAACGTAATGGCTTGAACGAGCATGTTACGGTCAATGCAAACCTCAGGAGCAAACGAACGTCTAATGGTTCTACAACCTCATCGAAGTTTCACTTCATGGACACATTATACGGAAGCAATGGATGCTGGTTTTACATCACTATTCCTGTTACCATGAATGAGTGTATAGATTGGGATGAGTTACGCTCTTTCGTAATTTTCGGCTTCGTTAGGAACCAGTCCAGTAGTGTATTTTTCTGGATGGCACCACAATAATTTTTGTATGTATGTAAAATAATAGAGGCCATTCGAAAATGACGTCACGCAAGTTTTGCCATTTTTTGGCTCCCTTCCTCAGTCACACCTTGTCACAACCTTTGCAACAACCCCGCCCCCTCCCCCATCTGAAATGATGTCACAGACGCGAAATCCCTCCCCATTCGTTACCCTGAATAGCAAACAAACAAATGGGGAAAATTCAACGATTTGTTTCGAGAAATTCATGAAATTAGTGCGAATTTATCGTAATTTCTTATACCGTTTTTAGCTCTTTATCCTGTCGTTTTGGCAGTTATTCCAATATATGCGTGACTTCCGAAATTTACTGACCCCCGCCTCCCCCCCCCCCCCTTTCTACGAAACTGTTACTGCGCGAATCATGCTGTGTATGGTTCCACAGCACCCACAAGAGGACGTAAAAAGTCGCGTATAGAACTGGTGGCACCTTCAGACGCAATCTGTTAACTAAAATTGTAGCCTCTGCATCTCAACAATTTGGTTCTACAAAACCAAACTCACCCAAATGTATGCACTCGTGCTGTTACATATAGTGGCCTCAGGGGCGTAGCGAAGGGCATTTTGTTGGGGGGGGGGGGGGGGAAGGCAGATAGGCAAAATTTGCCGATCGACTGATCCACTGCACTCCAGCTAGGGGTCTGGGGTGATAAGAAAAATAGCAGGAAATCCTGTGCTTGGCTGTAACAATACTCAGATGGAAACTACATTTCTGTAGGAAAACTTCTACCAGTTTGTAGAGGCACACAAAAAGGCACACAAAAATGCGAAATGTGATTGAAGGAATATTAGACTAAGGAATTGATTTTTGCACATATCGTTATCAACAAACGGCAATACACGATCGCACGTTTGTTTCATTCAAGAAGATATCTGCTAAATGCAGTGCCTTTTCGATGGGTCTCGACCAATAGCGAATTACATTTTTTCATCTATTTCATGCACACGTTTTTTTTACTGTTCCATGGAAATAAAACTGAAATTCTTTTCAACACAGAGATTGCGAAG
>JAHWFP010029406.1:0-15728 GCA_023313725.1 Lithobius niger
TTCCGGTTGAAAGCAAACGTTACATAATTATGTTCAGGATAAAATTTCCTCCAAAGAAGGTCACAATATTTTTTATTAAAACCCGAACTCGTAATTTTCATTCTATTATGTCTCGACCTAATTACCGTAAGACTTCCAAGACCATAAATGTCCTATAATGCTTTCCGAGGTTACCTTCCAATATTTTGAGGGCACCGAGTGTTTTGAGATTGGTCCCCAAACTGTTCTGTTAGGAACCGGAAGTGCTAATTCCAATATGGCGGCAGCGGTATGACTTTCTCAAACCATTTTCATGAAACATTTTGCATTAAGCGCTATTCAGCTAATCTGACCACACTCAACCGGAATGAAAAGTCGGATTTGTTCTCCTAAGTTCGGAATTCAAGATGTTGAAAAAAAATCGTAGCCAAAACACTTTTTGATTTTAGCATCAAATCCATTCATCCTACTGAAAATAAACCGCTGACATACTATGTTCAGAATCAAGTTTCCTTCAAAAAAGCTCAGCTTGGCTGATGGTAGCCAATTGGGGGGGGGGAGTGCAGATGACCTCCCACCCCCTCCACTCCTCAAACAAGACGTAAGAGGGCTTTAAAAGACATCCTATTTTATTTTTTATATGCTCTTTTTTAACGCATTTTTGGTATAACATTCTGACGGAAAACTGCTACATTTCTTTTTCTTTTTGAATGCCGGTTAAAGTTAATTTCATCATTCTCAGATTATGCAACAGGAAAGTATAAATAGCTTAATTAGAACTGCCCTTGCAGCAATTTAAAGATGTAACCTGTAGTAAATACACCCAAAAAGCACAATGCTACAGCACAGGCAAACAGCCGTAGCTTATCTCCTAATTGCAATAAATCGTTTTTATCCTTGGTGAAAAGTAAACATATCCACCTTTAATATAAATCTAATTACACCCATTTAACATAATTAGAACTCCAACTTTAGCGGTTTAAATGTCTAGGTTGTAAATAGAAGCAGGAAGCACAGTGCTACAACAGAGACAAACAGATATCACTTAGCTCTTAACTGCTGCAAATAGTTTTTATCACCCTTGTTCGAAAATATACTTCTCCGTCTTTCATCTAAATCTCGTTACGCCAATTACCTTAATTAAAACTGTCACAGCAGCAATTTAAAGATGTAACTTTTGGTAAATAGAAGCAGGAAGCACAGTGCTACATCAGAAACAAACAGTCATAGCTTAGGTCTTGATCACAGTAAATCATTTATTAGCCTTGTTCAAAAATGTACATTTCCATCTTTCATGTAAACCTAATTACATCCATTTATCTTAATTTGAACTGCCACTGCATCAGTTTAAATATGTAACTTACGGTAAATAGAAACAGGCAGCACACTGGTACAGCTGTGACAAAAAGCCATAGCTTACGTTTTAATTGCGATAAATCACTATTAATGCCCCATATACGAAAATATACATCTCCATGTTTCCTCTAAGCATAATTGCACAAAACATATCTTACGTAGAAGTTCCACTGCAGCAGTTTAAAGATGTAACATGTGTAAATAGAAGCTAGAAGCGCAGTGCTACAGCAGAGACAAGCAGCCGTAGCGTAGGTTCTAATTACGATAAATCATTTGTATTAACTGTGTTTGAAAACATACATCTCCACCTTGCATCTAAGCCTAACTACATCCATTTATCTTAATCAGAATTGCCACCATAGCAGCTAAAAGGCGGTCCTTGTGGCAACCAGACGCAGGAGGCACAGTCCCACAGCAGAGCCAAACAACCGTAGCCGTACCCGTATTAACTCCTAATTACGATAAATCATGTCTATTACCCTTGTTTGAAAACATGGATTTCATTCTTTCATCTAAGCCTAATTACATTCAGTAATCTTAATTACAACTGCTACTGCAGCAGTTTAAAGGTGTAACATGTGATAATAGAAGGAGAAAGCACAACACTGCAGCAGAGTCAAACGGCTTTAGCTTTTTGTCTTAATACTTATACCATAATACTGCCGGTGATTCTCACCATCGTTTGTTTCTTGAACATTTCGTCCCCCTGGGCCTTTATCAGCTAGTTGACCATCCCACCAGAGGGGACAACATCCTGGACCTAATATTTACTCACGACCTACGACTTATCTTCAATGTCACAGTTGGCCCCCACTTTGGTAACAGTGATCACTGTGTTGTTCTCTTCCCGGTTAATTTTGGTTGTGGGGCTGGGGGATTGACTTCAGGCAATCCTCCCCCTAACTTACCAGGGAAGAAAATTGATTTTGCTCAGTTGGAATCGTATTTCTCTTCTGATTGATTGGGATGGTCTGATTTTCTATTCTCATCTTTCTACGACAGCTGCTTGGTCGTGTTTTTCGGCCATCATCTCAGGCCTCATTACCCTCTCCTGTTCTCCTTGTCGTCCAGCTTGCACTGCTGCTGAACATTTTCCTCGACTCCTTGTTAGGCTACGTAATACTAAACTTAAACTCTGGAAACAACTTAGGAAAAAAAACCTGTGTGCCGTAAACAAATCTGCTACAACACTGCACGCAAGCAGTACTCCCTGGCCCAGAGACATGGTTTAGTGAAAGAAATGGAAGGGTGATTCGTGAGGGAAACTTACTGACCCTTTTTAAACACTATTGTAGAGACACTTCCACATCTTGCTCACTCCCCCCTTAAGGTGGGCACCGACTTCATTACTGATACATACACTAAGGTTGAGACACTAAGTGTGGTTTTTTGCGCTAACTTTGTTTTAGACAATAACGATCTTTCCTTGCCCATGGTAAACATCTCTTCTGTTTCATCTTCCTCCTCACAGGTTTATTTTAAAATTTCAGACACTACTGATGCTATAAATAGGATTAATCCCAATAAATCTTTAGGTCCATATGGTTTCTCGGTTTTTCTCCTTAAAAGTCTTTGTTCGGAAATCTGCTACCCGCTTACCAAAATCTTTTCCCTTTCTTTTTCTCAGGGTATTTTACCCTCTACTTGGAATCAGGCCGTCGTTGTTCTGGTTTTTAAGTAGGGGTCTGCATCTGACCCCTCAAACTACCGACCCATGCTCTTACATGTAAAATCATGGAATTCATTATCCGCAATAATCTCCTTGTGTTTTTTAAGGAACACTCAGTGATTAATGATGACCAATTTGGCTTTTGACCGGGTAGATCATCTACCCACCAGCTCTTACTAGTTCTTGACCATTGGTAGGGTGACCTCGACCTGGGTATACATACAGATATTATTTACTTCGTTTTACATGAAGGCCTTTGAATCTGTTGTCCAGAGTAAGATACTTTTCAAGATTAAGAACTGTGGTATTTCGGGTAGCCTCGAAACTTGGATCGTGCCTTTCTCCATAACTGAACCCAGAGGGTCAAAATTGACAACGTCTTGTCTGCACCTCAGGCTGTTCCTTGTGGGGTCCCCCAGGGATCTGTTTTGGGCCCACTTTTGTTTGTTATTTAACTTGATGATCTTATTCCTGATAATCCAAATGCCTTTGGTTGTAAATTTGCTGAAGATTTAAAGATCGGAGCTGCTCTCCCCTCTCCTGATTTTTTCCCTCACCTTGAGTCTCTGATACATACTGTTGACCACTGGTCTAAATGCTGGCAACACCCATTGTCAGTTAACAAATGCCACTCTTTTCATGTTGGTGTTTCGAGAAAAATATTTATTTTCTGGGTAATAAATTACTTCCTTCTCGTGATTCTGTGAAAGACTTGGGAATCTTGTTTACGGTAATCTTAAATCATCCTCCCACATCCGCCAGATATGTTTGGGTGTATTCAGACATCTGGCTATCGTCGAAAGGTGTTTCAAGTCTGCTAATAATGCTACACGAGTGTGGGCTATTAAGGTGTATCCGCCCACTTCTCGAATACACAACTCCTGTTTGGCCACTTTTTCTCATAGGTGATATTGATTCCGTTGAAGCGGTCCAGAGGGGCTTCATCAAAAGGTTACCAGGCCTTCGTAATACCCCTTACCGGGTCCGCCTTACCATGCTTGGACTTGAACTTCTTGTATTTCTTAGGATTAAATTTAACCTTTTAACCTGATACTGACTTACCGGATTCTCAACCATCAGCTGGACATTGCCACACCCTTCTTTGACTTGGCTAGAACTAGAGGCCACAATTGGAAACTTTCCCTTCCCTCTGCTCGTTTAGAATGTCGAAGAAAGTTTTTCTCGGTGAAAGTGGTTCGCATTTGGAAAGCCCTGGGTTCGGAGACTGTAAATGCTAGCTCTTTGTCCACCTTTCAATTTAGACTATCACAGGAACCCCTCCACATTTTCCTGAAGAGACCCCATTTAGCCTGGGAACGGTGTTAATGGGACAAACCCCTTCCGTTGCCCTCCCTGCTTAATTGCTGGGTGAACATTGATTTATTATTATTATTATTAATTACAATAAATAATTTGTATTACATACGTACGAAAATATACTCCATCTTTCTTCTAAGGCTGATTACACCAGTTTATGTTAATTGGACTGCCACTACAGCAGTTAAAATACACAAATTGTCGTAAACATGCAGTAGCATGAAAAACAGTGCAACAACAGAGACAAACGGCTGTAACTTAAGTCCTTATTACGATAAATCATTTTTGTTATTGTTTTACAAAATATATATATTCACTTTTCATCGCCTAATTGCATCCACTTATCTCACTTAAAAATGCCAGTGCAGCAATTTAACAATGTAATTTGTGGTAAATAAAAGTAGGAAGCATAGAGCCACAGCAAAGACAAAAATCCGGAGCATAAGTCTAATTACGATAAATCCTGTTTATTGCCCTGTTAGAAAATATACATCTCCATATTTCATCTAAGCCTAATTAAGTAAATTTATCTTAGTTAGAACTGATTCTAGCGCAATTAAAAAATGGAACTCTTGGTAAACAAGCCGAAAGCACTGACAAACAGTCGTAGGTTCTAATTACGATAAATTATTTTTAGTGCCCTCGTTCGAAAATGTACTTCTCCATCTGTCATCTAAAACTAATTACATTCACATATATTAATTAAAACTGGCACTGCCGTAATTTAAAGATGTAACAGTGGTAAGAAGCAGCAGGAAACACACCGCTACGCCGAACGCATAAATCATACAATAAATCATTTTTGTTACCCTTGTTTGAAAATACACATGTCTATATTTCATCTAAGCCTAATTACATCCACTTATCTTAATTATAACTGCCACTGGATGTAGCTTTAAGGATGTAGCTTGTAGTAAATAGATGAAAAAAAAGGAAATTGCTAAAGCATAGACAAACAGTCATACCTTAGCAACTGATTACGATAAATAATTTTAATCACCCTTTGTCGAAAATATACATCTCCATCTTTGATCGAAATTTAACTACATCCATTTACCCCAATTAAATGTCAACATCTCTATTTTAAAGTCGCACCTGATCACATAAAACTTTCAGCGTGTAGTCTATGATCAAACGTAAGACTAAGGAGTCCTATAAACAGGGTCCGGAAATGGATCCGTTTTCCGTTACAGCCCCCCAAAGTAAGGGGTAAAACGTTGAAGTTTTTCCAAAACTCCAACCTAATTTGTCCAAACAACTGCCATTGACACATCCTTCTTGCAATTTCATTACTTCATAATGTAGGTCGTAAAACTTTGAGGTTGGGGCAGTGATGACGGAAGGGGGTCAAGTTGGGTGAAGGGGGCCTCTTTAGTAGATTTACTGAAACAAACGCTGCGTCGCTATGCAGAGCACCAAAATCTCCAATCTGGTATAGTCTTAAGTTTAGAAGAGAGAAACTTGTGCCTTTTGTGACTACAAAAGGTGCTCGATGTGCCCACCATGCGATCCAAGACAGGCGTGGGTACGTCTTGCCCTTGACTGGTGAACGCGTTCAAAGACACCGGGTGTATGGTTTGTTGCAATGTGGCCTAAATGAGGTGAAATGCGATGCAGAGAAAGAGATCAATGTTTCCCAGAAAGACCTGTAATGGTGTTGCCGGGTAGCCATGAAGTACTGTCTTTCTGTAGGGCAGCTAGACAGAAAGGCTTACTGGAGACTTTATGTAGCTTGAAAAGGCAGGCCTTCCGGACTAATGGCCTTTTGTCTTGTTTTGAAGTGTACTAGGATCCGTCATTAGGGATTGGCCAAACCTTTCAAAGGACAAAAAAGGTCCCCCCCCACCACTTGTCCCCCACCTTGTCCTCCATTTGAGACCTCAAATCAACATTACATCATATAAAGTAATGAAATTGCAAGAAGGATGTGTCAATTGTAGTTGTTTGGACAAATTAGGTGGGAAGTTATGGAAAAACTTCAACGTTTTACCCCTAACTTCGGGGGAGTAACGAAAAAGGGATGCATTTCCGGACCCATGTTTGTAAGACACTTTAGTTTACTTTTGATCGTAGATTACACCCTGAAAGTTTGGCCAAACCTTTTAGGAACACCCTGTATACTAGCAGAAATTGTGGTTATGCACCATGCACTTACAGCCTCTAACTGCAATAAAAGCATTTTTAGTACCAAAGTTGAAAAACGCACATCGTCACTTTTTATTAAGCCTAATTATCAGCGGGTCTTAATTAGAACTAACATCGCAGCTACACATTTGAGCTATTGAACTTGAAAAAATTGGCGCTGTCTCCTATGTTTATTGAAAACATACATAGCACGCAAGCTGTTTATTTTTAGTCGGACGAATGGTTTAGATGCTACAAGAAAAAAATCTGTTAATTGGTCGCCTACTTTGAACGCCATATTGAATTTCGGGCTTAGAAGGAATAATTCTCATCTCCTGGGCACCATACAGAATCGGATTCAGCATGCTAAATGTCCGTTAAAACCATCCGGTGCTTTAATGTCTCACCATTTCCGACTGAACATTATTTGTTGGATTAAATAAATTTACTCATTGAAAGTTATTTTTTCTGTTTGTACCAAATGATGGGCTCACTTAAAAGATTCCAGCGTAGGCTGAAGAAGGCTAAGCTTTGTTTTTTAGGTGTTTACATTTGTTCCAGCAGTCTATGTTCAATTTTATTTACAAATAGTCAACATCAAGTGGTAGAATTTAGTTAAATACCCAATAAATCAAGTTTCGCTACTCTTTGATGGACTCTAAGACGTACTTAAACTTTCGTAAGCCCGTTCATTTTCAACGTTGTACAGATGACACAAACTAGATTTTAAATGTGTTTTCTCACCTTGCTTAATGAAAATCTCAGATTTGTTTTATATTCTCTGTACATGTAGTCTGCTAAAAAGATTGCATCGTGGAGAAGCTTCAAGCCTGGAGTGTGGACGAAAATCTGAAAACAACAACCAAACACTGCTATACTAAGTTGTATACCTTCCCTAAGAAATGCTAATGAAAAAAAAAGCGTGTTAATGCAGAACCTTGCAAAATAAAATAAAAAATACAGTGTACGTGACTAAAATACTGGAGGCAGCGGCATTATTATGCTTTGGAAATTTCTCCAGACGAAATTGATTACAAATATTCCACCATGTATTTTCTTGATAAATACAGATGCAAACCTGTTTAGCCTCAGCTAACCGTCTTTAATGTATTTCCTGCATAACGATGGATATTCATTAAGAATTTTATTTTAAATACATAAAGTTACAAAACATTTGTTGAAAACAATTTAAAGAATAGTATACGTTTGGAATTCTGAAGTAACTCCATTCATTACAGGTCGTTCTTGTCATATCGAAACCGAATTAATACGCCCTTTGCTCTTTACGTGGCGATTCTCGGTGAACTTTTCTAATTTTTTAATAAAAAAAGACTTGAGAATTCGGATGATTTCTTTACATTCATTAAAAAAATCTTGGAATATGTTTGTTTTGATTGAGAAGTCGCGGCCTCTGTTATTCGATCATTAGGCTTTCTAAGTGCTTACGAATATCCGTGTTTGATTCTGCAAACAAGATAGTAGTTGCATCATCCTCTGCCGTATTGTGGATTATTTGAGTACTATGTACCCCAGACTGTGGTACGGTGATACGTAAGCAAAGCAATAATAAGGCATAACTATCTGAATGACAGAGGCCATCTTCTTAATCGAAATTTATAATTTTCGTCAAATTTAAAATTTGGGAAAAAATCTTGGCAGCACATGATGAAATTTACTGGTTTATAATTTTTAGTAATTTTCACGATTGCCTTTCTCCAAATTATAACTTCCAGTAAAAGTTTATAGGCGTTTGTCAATGCCTTACTAAGGTGTGTATTTAGCCAATGGCAACTTCATAGTAAGTTTTCCAAAATTTTCTCACTGTATTGGACGTTTCTAAATGATTTGCACTACTGTGATCATGAAATGTTATGCGTTTAGCTATTTATGCTTAAAGATGAGTACTACATTGTTTTTAACAAAGTGCTTTATTTATTTGTTTATTTTTAGGCATTGATCCAACAGGTTTACATAGCCCCATGATAGAATCAAGAAGGGAGGCAATGACAACAAAGAAGTATGCACATAATTTATGCAGACGTATGGTGTCGGCCAAGCATCCTGAAAATATTCTCTATCCCACATTCTACACATCTCTTATATGTTCGAAACGAACCTTTGAAAATACGGTGCTTTAAAAAAGACTAAAATGTGGCCTACCTGGATATTAGTGAGAAAACCGTTGTAGGTACGAGCAGATCCAATAGTTTTAACCTTAAAGTTCAAATATGTATTTGGTCCTTGATATTCTACAGGCATTGCTAAAGAACAAAGAATATGTTTTTTTTAGTTAGTGAATAGAAGGAAAACACAAGGCACTGTAGTGTGACAACGGCATTGTAGTGTACAATCACATAATGTAGACAAAGCATTTTGCAGTAGTAGTTTTTTCAGCATTATACATTTTTCCAAACATTCTCTTAAATCAGTGTCCTAACGTATTATACTGTGATTTATTTCAATCGTTAGCAACCAGAGCTTTAAACGTTTTTTTTTAAGAGTAGTAGGGATGGAAATAATTAATTATTTTAAATTAGACAATTATCCCAAAATTTAAACCAGTCATTTACTATTAGCATGTTGGGGATATTCTATGAATTGCTGTGTAGGATCCACATGTAAGAATATGTCTAACCCACCTCACCCACGCTACCAATGAAAAAGTTAATGTTTGTAGTGTTTTGCTACTTCAGTGATGCCCAAATGAGCTGGAGAACCAAGTGACACATTTTCATCTGAAATCTCAAGATTCGATACAACATCTCTGCAAATTGACCAGGTCGAGTCCGTGCCTAGACGTTTTCCAAAAACAATCAAAGAAATGAAAGATTTTTCTGAACGTCTAAAAATACTTCACTTTGACACTGGAGCTTCGAAATCTAAAAGTGGATTTTGTACTTGCATACAAGATTCTACATCATCTTTTGTCTGCTGAACTGCTGCACTTTGACAGAAAACCATGTAATAAAAGCCGTGGTCACAACCACAAATTGGTTTTCCCAATATGTAGACTTGACTGTAGGAAATATTAGTTCTCCCATAGAGTTATTCCAGCTTGGAATTCCGTAAGTGATGATGCTGTGTCTACTTATTTGGTTGCTTCTTTTAAGAAGTCCTTAGACCAATTGGACCAACGTCCACACTTGAAGCAACCGGAGCGCTGCTCCTTTTAATGAAATTTTTTGTAAACAACAGGCATTTTGTCATTTAAATATTTTACATTTTACAACATTTGTACTGAGTTTTGATCTGTGAGTTGGGTGAGCTGTAAGTGGTTGGTAAAACAACCCATTCTCACTTTTGTGCCTTTTTGAGGACAAGCAAAGTGAATTTTAATATTATTATTACTACATGTTGCGTAGTAATTTATTTAACATTGCTATAAATTATACGTAATCTTTTGCTTAATAAGTATTTGTGAATTTGTTGAGGCTTCCTCAAGGATGGTGACGCAACGGCCAAGCCACCATACATATCGGCTATAAAGTTTTTTTTATTTAAAATTATTGGTACCGTACGTCAGCAAAAACAAAGTGAGGAGATGAAATGGCTCAACTTTGAACCTTACCTTAATATAGGTTACTTATTTAAACCTAGGTACTTAACCTTACTAGACTCCTTTGAAGAAGAAAGAAATTTAGAAATAGGAAGGGGAGACCTGAGGATGCAAACTGAGACGCCTCTGATCATCACAGTGGTCGACACAAATGTCAGAATAGGCCTTGGTAGTTTCCATAGCTGCTGAAGGAACATGTTAGTCTCTCACACTACCCTAGCAGGAACGGACTAGCAGGGACTTTACCAGGGCCACCTTTCCAGTCGTCGATCACATCGGTTCCTTCCAGCAACATAGGTGGAGCTCTCCCAGCCTCAGCCACGTCCACCACTGCTGAATACTACCTACGTATGATGAACAAGAGAAGCCCAAACAAGCAATGTAGTGCATTGCCATAGGGCTGAAAAAGGGTCCCGTGTGCAGTTTAATGAGGCAAACAAATAAGCTGGATAATGTTGTTCTATACCATGCCAGCTTCCTTTTGCACCATGGTGTCAACCCCATATGCAACCGGTAGTAGCGATATGACGTCATCAAAATGACCGCCGACATTGGTTAAATAAACATGTATATCTCTGCAACCACTTAACCGATTTACTTTTTCTATGGCTCGTTTTAAAGCTATTGAGATACACTACCGTTAACGTCCTACGAGTCAATACCGAAAATGCAAAAGATTTCATGGTATAGGCTTGAAAACATTAAAATACCTGATTTTTTACTCAAGTTTTTATGCTTAGTTAGAAATAACGGCCAAACGACCAGACTGGCGTAATGCTTTCCTGGTAATTAGATTATAGTAAATTCTGTTAGCTTTATAATACGTTATAGAAATTGAAAATCGGTTGAATGGTTCCCGAAATATCAACGCTGAGGCGAACGCATTTCACTAGGATGCTGTTATTCTCATGCTGATGCAGCTGGTGGCAGTAAGGATAACTTCCACAGTTTGTCGTTAGGCGGTGCTTATAATACGACGTTTGAACATTGTTCGCCGGCATATACGTCGTACATCATCTTCTGAGGCAAGATTGAGATAAACTTTGATAACAATCATGTTGTCATCATAATCTTATTCAGTATCAGAGTAAAGCGTTCAGAACTATAAGATTAGTGTCGGTATTCACAATAACAGTAAATTGGCCTTCAAACAACGGAGTGATTAGGCTTATTGTTTTCCAATTTCATAGTCGGAATCTAGTATGGAGTTTGCCAAATCAGAACGCTATCCATATGCAATACCTATAAGACTTACAACAAAAATTATGAATTGTGTTTAATTTGTCCAAAATTAAAAAATTAACAGCTAGTAATTAATCCCAAGCCTGGCAGTTTAGTGAACGTTCTAACTTGTATTCGTGAGTTGTCTGACTATGAGTACGGGTTGTATCATCGAAAAAGAAGAATCAGAATCAGAATGTGTTTATTGGGTATCAGCCCGTAGCCATGCACCCTAAGAGAAGACGATTAGACAATGACAATGCAGAAAGTTTGTTCCTAAACTATGCAACTTGTCACCTGTCCTGTTATAAGGCAACAACAAACAAAACAACTCACGCTCGTGAACGTGAAAGTTATAACAGAAAAGTACAGTTGCAAATAATCCTCCCTCTGTTAGCACTTCGGCGCGTATTACACGTTCGGCTGTGCAAGCCAAAAACAAAAATGACGCGAAAAATTGTTTCTTTTGCGACAAAGAGGGCTCCGAAAATAATACACTACGTAAGGTTGAAACTAAAACTGCCTGCGCTCATTTAAGGGCAGCCTTTGAAGTTAGCAATTCAGAAAATCTAAAGATCCGTCTTAATGCAGCTGTAGACAATGAGGACGCCATCGCTATGAATCTTCATTATCATATTGTCAAGAGCGAAATACACAAAACGACCCTTTATCAAGCTAGATGGTACGAAAATACCATCATTCTCATCCATTTTCTTTATCACAGCTGCAGCCAGTTCCGTCTCAATTCTAAGAAGCTTGCGGTATGCTACGGAACACCCATAATTATGGAGAAAATTAACCAGTAATGCACTTCTGTTTTTGTGATGTACCGAAAGTCCTACTGCTACAGTTCTAGGGAAATCCCAGCAATGACGTAATACAGCGGTATTGTTTGCCTTTAACAAGTGATTGTTTGATCGATATGCATATACATAAGAGAGCCCATCACTGTGTTAACTTCATTCTCAAACTGTTCTAAGGTGCTCTTGTTACTGGTAATTGTCGCACGTCCGTGAACAAACCAGTGTATGAAATTGGATAATTGAACAGGGATTATGTCGTTAATTTCTTCTGTTAGTGATCCACTGAACTCCTATTTTTGAGCCTCTTCAGCACGCCATTGTAGTATTGCTGCTGCTTTGTAAAGTGTTTACAATTCTTACGTTGTATCTTCTTCATCTTCCAAGTAATGAACAGCAGCTTCTCTCACACTTTTCAAGTGAACGCGGTCTGGCTCATTTAGTCTCTTTGCTTTACTAAATTCAACATCAGGTATATCTACAGCAATAAACTCTCGTAGATGCCGCCGGCAGTAAACAGGTTCCAGTACACCATTTCGTTGGCATATGTTCTCTACGTCATGTATTACGTTCCCATATCGGTAATTTTTCCTTCCTCAAGAAAGGCATCAATAATACTCATGAATGCAACAATTGAAGCCCATCCAACTTATTTGTTTGCTTCATTAACTTGCACACGGGACCCTCTATGTCAATGCACTAATGTCAAAGTCAACACTACCCGGCGTTTCGATCTGACTCCAGGTCATTAGCAAGGGAAATAAACACAATACACTTGAAATTGCATAAAGGTGCTAACAGACAGCCAAATGCAGGCAAAACTGGCGAAGTCAAACAACGAATCTAACAAGTTAAAAAAAAAGAATTTAAAAACTTCGAAAATGGGGAAGAGGAGAGTAAACTGTGCTCTAAAAATGTAAGTACTCTTTAACTTTGTTGTCATTAAGAAGCAGATGATTATGAACCTGTGGGTCGTGCAAGGCGATGCACAGGAGTTTCAGGGTTAAGCCGTTAAGCCGTGTACAACCCTTGGTGCCGTACTGCTCCCTAATGGCAACAAATTTAAAGCGTACTTAGCACTCCTCAGAGATTTCTCTATAACCAAATTTCGACACCAAGGTACCATAAAAATAACTGTTTGACACTCCGCCACCAGGAAAAACCCTAACTGCACTCAATAGTCGCCACTGCTTCTTGTGCTTTCAGCACAAAGAGGTCACTCTCTTCTTCCTCTTATTAATTTTTTTTTATTTTTACATTTTTTTTTTTAATTCTCCGTTTTTATAAGTTGTTCAAATTGTTGTTTGACTTAGGCAGTTTTGTCTGCAATCGGCTGTTTGTTTGCAGCTTTATGCAACTTTAAGTGTATTTTGTTTTTGTGCTCTTGATAATGAGCTGGAGTCAGCTCGCAACGTCGGGTAGTGTTGACTTTGACATTGTGCTGTGCTTCTCTTGTTCAACATACTTCATTCCAGTGCTTACATAAGCAGCAGCATTTAGAGCAGTACACGCCTATTATGGATCAACATACAGTACAGTGACATGTCTATAAACTTTTGATATCGACCAATACTGGGTATATAATCCACTAGCATCGTACCCGGCTTCGCCCGGGGATTTGTTTGACCCGTGGTTGTTTCCCAGTATTTGCTCGGTGCTGCCTGATCGTTCACTGCAACAGTCGATTTTTGTTTGTGTAACACTCCCCCTTTCCGCCAATCCTCTCCCTCCCCTCTACCCTCCTTCTTTTATCCCGTCCTCTCCCTTTCCTCTTGGTTTCCTTCCCTTCCTCCTCTTTGCTATACGTAATACCGTGTGAAAAAGAAGTGTGCATGACGTCATGTAATACTTGCTCTTGAGATTACCACGGTGTTTGGTTAGAAGGATTGCTAGAGCAAATTGTTAGTCGAGGAAACAACGTCTCAGTTTCAACTTCAAGCCAAAGAATTGCCACACTCGCAGGTTTTCATTGTTCCCCTTCCGGGGGTCGTCGTTGCGACTGCTTCATATCTGCCATGAGACTTTGGTTTATTTATAATGTAAGATATCAGAGTAGAATTTTCAGGTACTGGTATGGATCAATATCGAGCCTACGACACATTGCTTTATCTTCATGTAGGTGTGGGCCGTGAAAGTCTGGTAAGTGTTATCACAACTTTTCGTTTTTATGAATTTCAACAAATTATTTTGGGATCTGGGTAGATACCGTAGATACATGTTAGTCTCTCGCACTACCCTGGCAGGCACGGACTAGCAGGGACTTTACCCGGGCCCCCTTTCCAGTCGCCGAAGGATCGTATCGGTTCCTTCCGGCAACATAGATGGAACTCTGCCACCCTCAGCCACGTCCACCGCTGCTAAAGACTGCCTGCATAAGCAGCAGCATTTAAAGTAGAATAGGCCTACTATCGATCAACATAAGGAATAGTGACATGTCTATAAACTTTAGATATCGACCACAATAGTTCTGGTATGGGTCGATATCAGGCTTATGACATAGCTTTAACTTCGTGGGCATGGGCCATTAAACTGCTTTTGTTTTACTGAATTTCAACAAATTCTTATTTTTTAATTTGAAGAACTACTTGTATTACCTGCCGAATGTGCATTATTTTACTTCTTTTTTTTTTCTTTTTATGATGGGAAAATGATATCATGATTTACCAATGATAGTTGATCTATGATAGTTGCAGAAAAAGTTGGCTTTAACTAGCCTCCTGTATTTCTTCACTGAAACAAACATGATTTTCATCATAGTAAGATTCATAATTAATGCAAATGAGATAAAAACAACAAAAAAAACATACTTGGTGTTAGGATGACACATTTTCCAATAAATGTTTGCATGTATTCTGTTGTCATGTTGTAAGAAGCCATCTCCTCTACACAAGTGTCATTCTCATTAGGCGACGCAAGACACTAAAAAAAAAATCGAATCCTAGTTTAATGCAACACCAAACACACTGATTCATATGTTACGACCACTCAAGCTGAGAAATCCGCAAGCTAGTACAATGCAATGATAATTATTTGTATACAGCTCCACCACAGTCGTTCTCAAACTGCAGATTATTATTATTATTATTAGTTTTAGAACTGTTGGTTATGAACGATGACCTGGTAAAAAAGCTGCATTGTGCTTTCGCATGTTCGTTGTTGTTTTTTCTCAGAAATATTTAATTCCCAGAGTTTTTAAAATATTTCTATGGCATACCGAGCGTCAACTTCAAGATGTTGTACCAGATTTAACTAATTGCAATGTTTGATTTCACAGCAATAATGGTTAGAGTAATTTGATTAATGTTTCGGAACCAGTTAACTTTTGTGTGCAACCAGAAAGTCATTTAAAATTGTATAAAACGGGTAACGCATAACAACTTTGCAACCACATCTGCAAAAAGGAAATTATAACAATTTGGTCAAGAGTTTTGGACCATAAATTTACAAAATTAAGACTATAGGGAAACTGCATAAGAAGTTCAGAAAAAAAGCATAAGAGGGACGAGTTTAAAAAAAACCGCTTTATTATTAAATTAAATACAAAAATTTAAATATGTTGTTTTATTTGTATTAGTATGGCCTTTAAGTCATTTTACTTAACCAATAATAAAGAACTGACAATGTTGTACCTTCCTTCCCCCATGGCTATCATACATTTAACCTCTTCCAAACTAGGACGCCCGTTCCCCCTCTCCCCCCCCCCCCA
>JAHWFP010029406.1:18564-29341 GCA_023313725.1 Lithobius niger
TAATAATAATAATAAAAATTATTATTATTATTATTTCGTGTAAAGCATGAAGTTCATCAACAACTTATGAGTGCGGTAGTAATTACAAGTAACACTAAAATAACAAATACAACAATTAAGAATTTATCCATATTACAGAAGTACATTAATAAATACTAGTTGATCAAATGATTATTTTAATACACCTAATGCAAATCATAAAAAATTTATCTAGACATGTCACATTAATTCCTCAACAGAGGACTATAAAATTGATGGATTTTAAAAAGCGGGAGAGAGTACGAGAAAATAATCATCTTCGCAGTGCAAAAATGACATTTAATCAATATTTAATTTAATCAATGTTCAATAATAATTTTTTTTTTATTGTTGTATGATTTTAGTTCTTGTAGACCAGACTTTTGGTAATGACAGTCCAGTACTGATGTACATAAGGCAAAACGTAAGCAAGCCACCTGGCGACACCCAGACGTTATCAGAGTCAAATTTGTAGAAATTGTTCAAGGTATTCGCCGTATTCACGTCTCATCCCTCCAGTATTTATCGTCATTTATCAGCGGTGCTGATGGTTTATGTGGAAATCTGACATTGAACATTAAGCCTATACATCCAAGTAAGGTAACTATGCTTCTTCCTACTCAACAAAGTCTAAGATCCTAGTAACCTAGTATTCAGAACTTTACCAATATCAACTTTACACTTTCATAATAGTACTGTTTACATACTTACTATTTACCATCCTTTTTTTTATCGCAATTGCCATTCATAAAGCCATGAACTTTGTTTTTTTTTACTGCAAATAGACTCTGCTAAGAATTCATCTGATTGAAGCTTCTATTATAACGGTATACATCTTTTTAATAGAAAATAATTGTTATTTTTGAAAACTAAGGTGATAACCTCCCTAGGTCAGGAAAGACATTATGCTCACTAGCTTTTGCAGGTGATGCTCCAGCCGCTACTTGTGATACTTGAAGAATCAGTAACTCATTCCTGCTGAACTTTCTAACAAAGTGTCCAGCCCAGGGTAGATTAGTAGGTAGTGACGCTTTTCTGAAAACGTTTTGAAATTAAGATCTGCTTCCACAAACGGCACCAGAAGGCAGCACTTGTCAGTTTCTTGTAGGAGGCGAAACTTAATATAAAAAAATGGCGACATCGTTGCCATGGAAACCGTGGTATAACGACAATACCTGCGGAAATTGGCGAAATACTCGTGCGTGGGTACCATCCGAAGTTGAAGAACTTATGCTGTGTTCGATTCAAACTGTATACAGCTCGTTACACTAGGCGTAAACCACGGAAGAAGCTTCAGCCAGAACGGCCAATGAGAACTCTTCTCGGATGTTCTTGGAACACAAAACCATGTGTTATACTTAGCTCCACTCGTAACGACAACCCATTTTAAACTTGAATGTTGGATTTAAAAAATAAAACTTGCTCACCCACTTCTGATCATTCTTACAATTATTTTAATGGCCTAATCTGAATTATGATAAATTTTAAGCGAATAATTTTGTATTCGTATCGTGATCAATTTGTTTTAGAGACGCTAAATAGGTGTGATCCCCATGATGCTTTGCGCTTCCTGTTACTTGACGACAGTGCCCTCTGACGGTAAATCGCTGAAATGTTTACCATTGTCAGAGAAAGAGTGGCACTACTTATATATTCTTCGACCCTAGTCTGGCCGATAAGCTATTAAACAGTTATATGAATGCAACTAGTCCAAAGCCCGTATGGAAGAGTTTGAAAACTCGCTTTGGCATTGCAAAACCAAAGGTGCAACTAAAATACCTGGACCAAATGCGCAACCGCAAGTATATCAATACTGAAACGATCAACGTTTACCTGACACGTGTCAAAAATATCCGCAATTTATGCCCAAATGCTGGATAAAATGTTATTGTCTCTGATCTCACACATTATACGTAAAGATGAAAAAACCATCCGGAACGGGGACCTGAAACAGATATACTTTATGCAGAAACAGCGCCCATTTTTTATGGAGTTGAACAACGCATCACTGACACTTACAACCGTGTTACTGGGAAAGATGACACAACTCTATCCTGGTTAGACTCTACAGCATCTCGTCATGGAGACCCTTAACTGAGTGTTAAAAACAAAACAAACAAGTGTCAACATTTTCAGATCACATCTGTGTGAGAACTTCAAGATTCCGAGATTCAAGATTTCCCCAGAATCAAATTCAATGTGTAATGTTGCAGGTTCAACCATGAGGAATCTACATGTCATGCAAAAAAACAGTACGAATCGCATAAATCCTCACCCAACGTATCTGTTCCTGTGCAACAACCCAATAAATCACGGGATTTTTTTGCACGTCAAAAGACAGATGCACGGAATCTTCACACCGAAAATTCGGATTGTAAAGATGAACACGGTGACTTAGAGGATTTACTACCACCAACATTACCGCAGTCGCCGGGAATAGGTGGTGTTAGCCCATTTTTGTATTAGTCACACCAACCTTGCCTGTTGCTTTCTTTTGAGGGGGAGGGGATATCCTTCCTGAATATCATTGCTGTCGCTGGCCGCTCAAGATTCGTCACGTTTTTGTTGATTGTCACCATCTTGATGTTGTCAAAATCATGTTGACTGGGCTATGATTTTGTCCTCCTGTCCGATTTTTTTTTTATTTTTGCAGGAGGTACACATATACGATAACATCTGGATTTGGCGTTTGGTTGATACCTCTGTAATGTGTGGTGCAGTGGCATCCTGGGCCACTAAATGTGACTAATATTGGTAATAATGACCTAGCTCCAACAATTGTTGATTTGTATTTTTAAACATTTCAACTGGGCTTCCAAAGGCCGCATTTCGGAACTAAATAGGTCGTTCAATAGGCATTAGGGCACGTTTCCGCAACAACTCGCTTTTGCATTCTCGCAGCCAGAATTTAACCGCCATGGCAGATGTGTCATTGCCTTGGTAATAGCACTACCAGGATTACCTAAAGCCGACATCACTTGAGTAAATGCTTGCAGTCTTATAATCTGTGACAATAGGATAAAGAATTCCTCCTGACGAAACATTTTCCTCACTGGCTTATGAACTGAAATATTTACTCTTTTTGTTGCAAGCCGGAAGAGCTAAAACCGCCGACATGTTGACATTTCAGATGGTTTCTAGATGCGAGAAAATCGAAGGCAAATCGATGCGTAAATGCGTCTTTATTGGCTCTGGCTATGCTTAGTTAACCCAAGTATGGCTAACAAACGCTGATGGAGTGAGCGAAGATTTTCAAAATGACCACCCAATCTCAAGATAATGCCTACTAATTTGCAAACACGATTAACAATGACCCTGGTACCTTCACCTTTCTTATTCATTGTTAATGCATGGTGGTGACGTCACACCAACACATCCCAATGCTAAAAGTGTAGCCGTTATATACGGTTAATCTGAAAACCCACACACGTGACCCTGGGTTAATTTTGATAACCCACACTTTTTTGATAACCTACACTTTTTTTGATAATCTAACACTTTTTCCGCGCTCTACACAACCAATGCTCTACCATGTGACATACTTTGCAAAACTACCGTACACAACACAAATTCAACCAGCACACCCTATTGCAACCAACATAAATAAGCACATTTGCAACTGCGACATTTATCGTACTAACACGAAAAAAAAACCTCGCGTAGGCTACTATGCTAGGACCCCCACCCATGGAGGAATGGCCCAATCCGCCAACCTTTCACTCCGACAGTACTAAAACTAGGCTACCGACACTTGTAAACACACCTAAATACACCTAAAAACATACGATACTCAAGCGAACAGCACATTTGTAACCTGGCGACATTTTCCGCACTAACACGAAAAAAAAGTAAAAAAAACCTTGCGTACATTGCTAGCCCCCTCCCCACCCCCATCCATGAATGAATGGTCCAAGCCGAACCCGACAACCTTTCGTTCCGACGGTACGAAAACTAACCTACTGACACCTTCTAAACACACCTAAAAACCTACGAGACTCAAGCGAATAGCGCATTTTACATGCTATATCTTATTTAAACTAATAAAGTAGAAAAAAAAACGGTTTTACCTTAAACACAACCGTCAGTGACTGGGACTGGATATAGGGACGTCTTCGCGTACGTGAGACTTTTGCAGACAGGAAGTTAAACCGGAAGTTTGAGTTCAGGAATTTACGTCATGATTCTCAAATAAAATTTTCAAATACATTTTTTTTATCTCAAATAACTAGATATGTTGGCTCGACGTCACACCTTAGCATTAAAACACATATCCGTGAAGTAGACCGGGTTATCCCGAAATAATTGATCGTCTACTCGAAACGGAAAAGTCCAAAGATCTAGTGGTAGCAAAATCGAACTCGCACTGGCGCGCTCGTGCGATTTCGCCACCCCTCGATCTTTGGACTGTTCCGTTTCTAGCAGACGATCAATTATTTCGGGATAACCCGGTCTACTTCACGGATATCTATTACGTAACGACAAATGGCGTTATTTTACCTAATTTCTAAATTTGATGGAAATCAGACAACAATAAACACAATTTCAAAATTAGCGACCTTAATTT
Source organism: Lithobius niger (assembly GCA_023313725.1). Lineage (NCBI taxonomy): Eukaryota > Metazoa > Arthropoda > Chilopoda > Lithobiomorpha > Lithobiidae > Lithobius > Lithobius niger. The sequence goes on from JAHWFP010029406.1 coordinate 23,147, forward strand.
CAAGATGATGCTCATTCCATTTAATACCAACCATGGTGCATTCATAGCTTTACTATATTCCAACTAGTTTGTTTACGTCCTAAATTAGAAGGAAACCAAGCATAGTTTCAAAATAATGCCCATTACAGGTTAAAAACGACCATGGTGCATTCAACATACATTGTTTCAAATAATATCAGATATTTTGTCTACATTCTAAATTTGAAAGAAATCAGATGATAACCACAATGTCAATATAGCGACCATCTCAGATTAGTAGCTACCATGGCACATACGCAATTATAATCCGTTGCAAAAGCTTCCTCTACGTTCTAAATTTGAAGGCAATATAATATGATAATAGGCTTAAGTTCAAAAGAGCCAGGTAATTTCATGATGACACCCATTACAGATTAATAACCACCACGGTACATTCACCATATTAATTCACTACCACTAGTTCATCTACGTTGTAAATTTTAATGAAATCTGATCATAATAGGCCAATTTTCACAATAGCCGCTACTACAATTTCAAGATAACGCCCGTTACACGTTAAAGGGTCACCCGTCCTGCCGTATAACATTCCGCCTGCCTTATAACAGGCAAGCGCAGATAGCCATCTGCGCATTTATCACCGCCAAGGTCAACTGAGACAGAAGCTGCGTTATTCGCAGCAACAAACGCAGCTACTGTCTCAGTTGGCATTGGGAATAATACACGAAAAAACATCAACTTAAAGAATGTGTCGTCACAAACCGGAATGATTTTCGTATTTTAAAATCACACTATGTATAATTTTTTTGGCTAATATATTATAATTTTTCTTTGGCGATCTATTGGCATAATTAGTTTTAATTTTTACCGCATTAGTCTTTTAGATTTTTGATTTCATATTAATTATTAGCAAACGACTAAAATTAGTACATGCGCACACACAGATGAAACTTCAAGGTCATTGCAGGCACGCAAAGGATCATATAAGTGCAGGATGAAGTAAATATGGTTAACAATTATTCAACAGAAAAACTGCTAGACGCCACTTTTTATAGCGGATTTTTACCAAGGGATTGATTAAAGGGAAGGAAATAGACCTTTGGGGCAGTACTTGATGTGATGTATCGAGAAAAATGGCGCTGGGAGGAATATCCGTTTAACAACAACAGATTGTCCATGTTCCCACATTTACCTACACTATTCTTGTAAAAATTTGTGGCAGTGTGTTATAATGTTACTTCCTAAGTAATGAATTCAACTTACCACAGAGAGACTTTTCAGGCGACTCGACTAACCTAGAACTTGACACGCATACCTCGAACAGTATTGATTGTCACCGTTCTGTACATATTTGATTTGCCAGTGAATGATGGGAAGTAAAAACTTTCCGCAACCCGAAATTGATTGGGGATTAAAACCGTTACCTGCTGAACAGCATTCTGTTGTTGTCATATGCCTGTATGTTTACGCCGCTATAAATCTTCACCTACAAACGCCAGGTCATTAAATGTACACAGAATCAACAAGCTGTAATGTTCTTAATTATTAATAGCTTGTAAACCAATCAATAGTTGGTAAAAAAGAGTTTACAAAGTAATTTTCTAGCCACTTATCTGTAGATTGTTCCCGTAGTTGAATTTTGTTAGTTTCACTTTCATTCTCGATTGCAATTTTGAGCGAACGTAATGATATATGAAATCGAATGTTACAACTTGTATTACCTTGCTAATCTGATTGTTGTGTTTATTAATTTGATTGTGGAATTGTCATTGCGACTTCACTTGTGAGTACGAATTTTGTTTCAGTAAGATCGATACCTGAAATCACCACAAAATTCGGTTGGATCAGCTTTTGTAATAAAGTTAATCCTTCAAATGGGAAAGTAAATCTTCGAACTGTTGGCTGTCACTAACATAAGGGATGTGATTTTCTTATAAAAATCGACCATTTATAGAATCTTTACACCCATGGACTCTTAATACAGTTTTGAGGCCTAAGACGGAAAAGTAAGAATCAGGTGTTTGTGTTGTGTTCAAATAAACAAAAGAAATATCATTAAAGCAAACACTGGATCATTCCTTGGTCCGGTAATTAATGTTTAGTCAATATTTAAACCATGGCTATCTAAACAGACGTGCAGGAGCTCAATAGCTCTTAGGTGATAAAGAAAATTCTAAGAATTGAATGGCGAAGAAAAAGACTTAAATAGTGGTGCTACCCACATCCCTTAGGCTGCCGGCGCACTGAGCAACTTGGCTGCGCGGCCAGGTTGCTGCAGCTCTCTTATAACAGTTATTTTAAGGTCAGTGCAATATTCTTTTCTTTGTTATTCTTGCTGGAAAAAAATAATAATAGATATTAGTATTAAAAAAACCCTTACGAGTATAAAATACGGATGTACGCCTTAAAAAACCTAAAGCTCTAAAGGAACAGATATCAGAAAAAGACATGTAAGCCATTAGAATCGCACTAATACATGTTAAAGAAATTCCAGCCTGTTTTGGGGGACGCTGGAGATTCTTTTACTCGTATTTATGCGACACTGATGGCTTACATGTCTTTTTCTAATATTTGTTCCGTTACACCTTCAAGTTTTTAAGGCTTACATCCGTATTTTACACGTTAAAGGGTTTTTTAATACTAAGGGAACGTTCATTATTTATGAACGGGGGTGGGCCGGCAAAAATAAGGGTGGGGGAAAGAGGCTTAATGGCGCGTCGACAGCTTGGTCATTAGTGCCAACCTTAGTCGCGAAAATGAGGGCGGGCATGAAAATTTTTATATGAAGAGGGAGGGGGGACTAAAAAATGTTTGAAGGTCCTATTACTTAAGATGGGGGGTGGGGTCAAGAAAAAAACTGAGAGAATAAGTACACGGCAAGTTATAGAATGTTAATGGCCATATATTTATTTAGCTCAGCATATTCCACAAGGTATTAAAGTAGGCCTAGTAGGTTTCGTACACTCATTTCATCAAAATGAAAATTGTAATACAAATTTTTTTGGGGTGGGGCGCGGGGCAAAAAATCACTAACACCAAAGGGGGGGTCTTGATTTTCTTTTGTACTGATGACGACAATCCGCCAGCCCACCCAGGTTGATAAATAATGAACGGTCCCTAATTCATAGTGACTCGATGGTCCACAAGCTTCTCATAGGTTCCATTTCATCAGATTTTCTGCGTTCATTGTCTGTAACTCTCCAGCTGCACCTACTAGCTTAATTCTCATTGGTTCTTCATTGGGCCCTTTGTCTTGTCGTTCCTGTCGCTTCATATTCTCACATTTACCCACTATAGTGTTTTGTTTGCAGCTCTATGGCTATCTCTGTATTGATGGACTAATTTAGAACCGAACTAGTTAGGTGTATGATTGAACAACCAACATGTTCGTGCGCTGTTCCTTCATTAAGAAATATCTACTCCATGGTCGAATAGTGCCAAAAGTAAGTCATTATCACGATTATTGATCCCTAGCACAACACCCGATTCGGCCTCTAATATCAATAAGTAGATGCCGCTTGTCCACCATCTGGACAACTTAGGTCCAACTAAAGCATATTTATTGAACCTCGGACATAAGTAACCCTAGAGTGTGCACAAAAAAAAAAACCTTTACAAAACTATCAGCAAGTACCAAGGTGGTTAGAGTTACCGATTCTAAGCCAAATGCATGCAGTCAGCTCGTAACTGATTTACGAACATAAATCTCAAATTCACTGAAAACAGACCCACTACACTGTGACGTAGAGTAACGTTAAGGTTTACCGGTATGACATCAAGGTTTCCTGTAGCTACGAAAAGGGATGTCAAGGTCTACTCGAGTGATATCAGGTTTACTGCAGTAGTCAGAAGTGATGTCATGGTTCTGTTCGAGTAATTTCAAGCTTTACTTGAGTGGTACCGGAACCGACACCAACGTTTACTTTAATGTCGTTCTTGACTGATGTGTTGGGTTATTATAGTTGGAAGTTCCTCAAAATGATATCAAGGGGATTCTCCTGGAGTAACGTCAAGTTTTACCTGGGATAACCGAACAAAATATTTGTCACGCCCTGAGTATGTGCTTTCTGAAGCTCACGTCGTACTGTACCATCATACAAATCATAGGATTTACCAACATTCAAACTTATGTAAAATAAATGGTGTTTACGTCCTCCAAATATGATAAAATTGTGGGAATGATTACGATCTGGGACATAAACCCTTTGAGTGCGAAGGTTGGAATTAAATTACTGCACAACATGCAGGAGGCAGATAAAACATTTTTTGATTCAAAGGGCATTTCTGCCATATTTTTCAAGATAGTATCCTAAATTGCGCCCTTTCCGATCGTAACCGGACACACGCATGTCACCAATAAGTACATCAAAAGCACTGACATTATTATGTGATGCTAACGCTATTTTAACTCCAGGACATTTACTCCTATCGATTTTCTTATAAGAATGCATCACAATACATAATGTTGAACCTGAGTCATGTGTATAGGTGTCTATTTCAGGTTCCTTCTGGGTATTATGAGCACTATTAAACTTTATGTTTGCATTGACCTTATTGGTGGTTTCATGATGATCGGTTGTCCTTTGCGAAAATGTTGGCCCAAAACTGTTTGGCTTTTGTGTTTCCAAGGTAAAGGCTCTACGGTTTGCAAAACAAAAACCACTATATCTATGTTTTGGAGCGGTGCTCGACTAACAGGATCAACAGTTTCGTTTCTGGAAGAATGGAATCTGGATCCACAACGGTTGGTACGTCTCGGGGGGGGGGGGTTACGTTCCCGCAGCTTGTAGCACACTGTCCATACCCATAACATTGCGAGCAGCACGTGCAACGTGGAAAATCGCTAGGTTATACCATGAGTCCTACGGAACTTTTCATAGACTCATGGTTATACTAATTTGATCAAAGGTGCAAATAGTGTGAAGGGAACTTTTGCAGTTCATGCAGAAAATTGCTCAGCACCCCTGTTGTGGATCTGAAGGTTGATTATTATATGGTCTCAGTTGCTGATTGGGGCATGGTGTTACAGTACGAACGTCTAGTGGTGGTCCCATCTGTTGTCTCCACTGAATGTTATAATAAATTCGGCTGGGTTCACTGGCATCTTCTTGGGAGTAGTTGGATTAATTTGAGTTGGGTAGTTGCCTATATTGCGGTTGTCGTTGGTCATTTGCTGCAGTGGTAAGAGCTGTTGGCCCTGTCCTTGCAGATAAGCTAATATTTGGGCAGTAGCATAATCAGGCCTTGGAAATCGTGGTAATACAGCCCAAGGTAGCTCAGGCTATTGACTAGTTCTGTCTGCAACATGGTAAATGTAAATCCCCTACCCGAACGCAAAAGTGACTCTCGAACTATAATTAGGCTATTGTGATGGATGACTCTCGTATGCATGCTTGGTTTTCAGTAAGGGTGTATATAGCCAGTAAATAATATTTCTGCCATCAACCCCCTGGCCCAACGTATGTAGCTCGTCACTTCTTCTTGGGTGCTCATATGTATCATCATTAGGTCTTGGAGCCTACGCATCTACAGGGTGTACCTAAAAGGTCTGGCCAAACTTTCAGGGTGTAGTCTATGATCAAAAGTATGACTAAAAAGTCCTATAAACATAGGTCGCGAAATGCATCTGTTTTTCGTTACAACCCATCCACAGTTACGGGTAACACGTTAAAGTTTACCCATAACTTCCCACCTAATTTGTCCAAGCAACTACAAATGACACATCCTTCTTGCAATTTCCTTACTTCATAATGTAGGTTGTAAAACTTTGCAGTTGGGAGCCATAATGGAGGGGGGGGGGACAAGTTGAGGGAGGGGGCCTCTTTAGTAGTTTTACTGAAACAAATGCTGCGGTACCATGCAGAGCACGAAAAACTCCAATGTGGCGTATCGTTTTCAGTTTAGAAGAGGGAAATTTGTTGCTTTTCGTTGTGTGAGGTTTTCCCTAAACACAACTAGTATTTCTGCAATCCCTCCCGTTTTTCACAGGGCCTTTGCCTTAGTTTTGTACCTGTTATAGTTGGCTTGCGTATTGCATAGACGTCTGAGTATTGTTGTCAGTCTCCCCTATTGTTGTGCGTGTCTTTAGTGATGCCATGTTTTATGTACTCGTCTTCTTCTTGTGGAACTGACAGGGAATGTCTGGTTCCATTAGCTGTCCAGTCACAGTCTTATTTTGACCAGTGATGTGGAAATTAGGGCTTTATTACGTAACACTTA
>JAHWFP010029406.1:39510-56137 GCA_023313725.1 Lithobius niger
CGGGACGGGAAAGGGGTTACCAGGGGGGGGGGGAATGGGGGAAATCTGACCAGACTATGGCAGAATGTAAGTGGATAGGCCGCATGGGAGTCCGGAGAAGGAGGCACCCTTTTTATTCAAAGATAAAGTGGGAAGTGGGCAACCTGAGTTATTAAGTAATAACGTGAAACGGAATTATTGTCATTGTTGCCATAGCCAAGAGCAAAAAACACTGTACAACAGTATTGCTAAAAAATAATCGAACAGAACAACAAAATGTGGCGCGAACGTTTTGAAATCCTAAATAACACAATTTGTGCATTCCATGACTCCTTCAAGGACCTAATGGTTGTTGACTTGCTTGGTCTTGAAACCAGGTTAGAAAACACTATATTACAGCAATCCGAACAAATTGTGGATGCCCTTGACAGAATCTTCAAAGCGATTTGGGAACTGAAACAACAACCGATTAAGTGGACAGACGCAAAGAAACTGGAAATAAATACGCTATTGTTGCAATCTAAGTCCGGGGAGTTGCAAGTTGCCTCCACCCACATCAATCCAGTTGAAGTCATACATAAACGCTGTTCATGTGGAATGGATTGGAATAGTATTGAATATCATAATAAAAATTCCCAGCTGTTAAATGATACAATAAGTGACACGCCAGATATAAAAGAACCGACCGTTACTATCTCAAATCTTGGAAGAGTAAGTAAAAATCAAATTGACGTTCTTGAAAGAAAAAATCCATCAGCTAAAAACTTCGGCAATCTCAACAAAGGGAAAAGATACAAATTAACAAACAAATGTAACCTAAGAACTAACGAATCAGAAATAATTGTGATTGGTGACTCTCATGTGCGTGGAATGCGACTGTGGAGGAGATTGGGCAGCTCACGTGTGTGGACCTTTCCAGGACTACGTGTTGAACAACTAACCTCGAAGGTGGAAAACGTGTTAAAAAACGCCAAGCCTACTACAACCGTTGTCGTGTGTGTTGGGGGAAACAACATTAACAATGATTAACCTACCGATATCGCCAAAGGCATAGGGAATGTTGCTCAAACCATTAAGAATCTGATACCTGATGGGAAACTAGTGTGCTGTGGATTGTTACCGCAACCGGGAAATCCAACTACAAATAGTTATAACAATATTGTACGTACTAACAGTGAACTTTATAGGTTTTGTTCTCGACTTGCTTCAAGCTATGTATCAGTCTGGAACCAATTACTGTGTGTGAAAGGCATGTTCTCCCGTGACGGGATCCACATGACGAAACAAGGAAAAAAAATCTTTTCAGACGAATTGTCGATGTCAATTGCTAACCAAGCTTATCAGGGAAACTGGAACTGATAATGGGTGTACCCTTCAGGGAAAACCAAAGGAAACCGACTTGCACAGGTTTCTGTAAACAAAAACAAGACCCTTCAAAATTTTTGCGGTGCATACTTGTTAATGCTAGAAGTATATTTGCCAACTTGCAAGCTTTTAAATTTTTACTAAATACAAATACATATGATACTATCCTTGCAACTGAAACATGGTTAACACCGTCACATACTGATGGTCTAATTGTGGGTAACTCTTCATACAATATTATCAGGAGGGATCGTGGCAGTAGAGGAGGTCTAATGCTAGTTTTTAAAAATTCCCTCCCACGTAACTTTATGGGCTTAGGTCAATCAAGCGAAACATTATGTGTCGATTTGGTGACTGTGAGCGTGCGATTTATTTTATGTTACATACCGGACAAGTATAGTCACGAATCTATCGTAAATACATGTTTAGACATAAGACGTTTTTACCAATCCACATCACTAGAAACAATCGTCCTCGGTGATTTCAACATGTCCTTTGTAAACTGGAATATTCCATCAGCAGACCATAGAAACGGTAAATTGTTTCTTGATTGTGTTTCTGAACTGGGACTATCCCAATTTGTTACTGAACCAACTAGAGATCAGAATATTCTTGATCTCATTTTGGTTGAGAACGTGCGGTCCATCTTTGATATAAATGTGATGGAAAATTTGGGTGGAAGTGATCATCACATGGTTGGCTTCAAAATACCTTGCGCCAAACACGTGCACGATATACAAAAAGGTCATGACCATAAAACGTATCCAATAAATTTTCAGCATTTAAGACTAGAGTTGAATAAAATCCAGTGGGCTGAGAGTCTGCTTCATCTCACAAACGTGGATCAAATGTATGAACAATTTGTCTTACTTATTCATAATTGCATTCAAATTTCGAAAATGAAAGGCAATATGAAACAGAAGTTAATCAAAAGAACATTAAATCAGCCCTCATTACATATAAGAAGGTTGTATAGGAGAAAACTTAAATTGTGGAAAATATATAAGTCTAACAAAACCAATGAAAACCTTAATAATTTCAATATATGTAAAAACCAGTACTCTAATTTGGTTCGTGATTTTGAAATCGAAAATGAACAAAATCTGATTAAAAAGGGGAAACTTAACCAACTTATACAAATTCATAAAAACCAAATCTGGGGGTAAGCCGGTCTATACCGCCATTAAAAGTAAACCAATCAATTCCTTTGATAATTGATGCAAAAGGAAAAGCTGATGCATTGGGTTGGGTATTTACAGGAAGTTTTACACTTGACAATGGTTCTTTGCTAGGTATAACGCACCAAACTAGCATACCTGATTGTGAAGTTGGAACGATTACTGCTGAAAAAGTCTTAAATTGTCTTAATACTATGAAACCAAGTTACGTTGTGGGTCTGGATGGTTTCTCGATTTTTCTGCTAAAAGAAATTAAATTCAATATTTGCACACCTCTGTCATGGATTGCAGAACTGTCTATGAAAACAGGTAAATTACAAAATAAATGGAAATCAGGACAAATCTCCCCAATTTTTAAAAAAGGCGAACCCTCAAATCCATCAAATTATCGCCCAATAGTCCTTACTTGTGTTTCTTGTAAAGTAGTTGAAACAATCATTAAAAGCGAAATGGTGAAACACATTGATGAAAAACATTACTACATGATGGCCAGTTCGGCTTTGTAAAAGGAAGGTCAACTTGTATCCAACTATTATGCTCATTGGAATTTTGGACTTCAGCAGTGGACTACGGAATTCCGGTAGATGTGATATACCTAGATTACGCCAAGGCCTTTGATTCGGTTAGCCACGCAAAGCTATTATTAAAATTAGAATACCTTGGGTTTAGGAAAAACCTATTAAACTGGCTCACAGATTTTGTGGTTGGTAGAACCCACTGGGTGGAGCTAGAAGGAGAAAAATCAACTACAATTTCTGTCTCCAGTGGAGTTCCTCAAGGATCGGTTTTAGGACCGTTATTATTTCTTATATTTATTAATGACTTAAAATCTTCAAATAAATACATTATTCTAAAAAAAAATTGCAAATGATGTAAAGCAATTTGGCATGATTATTGTTGTCAACACCCACAATTTGTTGCAAACAGAATTAAATAATCTACAGTCCTGGTCCTCTGAGTGGCAACTCCCCTTAGCAGAACATAAATGTGAAGTTATCCACCTTGGGAAAAATAACCAATCCTTTAAATATTCTTTATCGGGCTTCAAAAAATTACCTGACACGCATGTAGTAAAAGATCTAGGTATTTGGATAACAAACGATTTGAAATTTAGTACACATTGCAGTAAAATTGTTAAGACTGATACACAAAGAGCAGCAATTATAAAAAAATTCTTTCGTTCCGGCGACCCTAAAACACTAGCTTGGGCTTTCAAGGTTTATGAATATGCGAGTCCAGTCTGGTCGCCACATCTACTAAAGGATATTGACCTGGTCGAGTCTGTACAACGCAGCTTTACAAAAACATCAACAGGTTTTAAAGATTTGTCGTATGATAAACGTCTCAAAACCCAAGGACTTGAAACACTCGAACTGAGAAGGCTAAGAGCACACTTGCGTCACACATATTTACTGCTGCGTGGAAAATTAAATGTAGATTCGGAACCCTTTTTTGAGCTTAGAGCTGGAAATCGAACTAGAGGGCATCCTTGGCGGCTGGTTGTAACGATTTCCAAACCCGATGTAAGAAAATTCTTCTTCAGTAATAGGGTTGTCAACTGCTGGAACGAGCTATTCACATCAGTAGTCGAGGCACAATCCTTTTCCATATTCAAGAACCGCTTAAATGATGTCTCTCTTAAAAGATTTATGTGTAGGGTAACAACTTAAATGTGAAACTACAAACTTTTGTTTCAGTTGCAAGCAATTAAATGTTTGCAAGTGGTGACCTTGTTGTACTATTATTCCATTTTGTACAGTGTGTGTTTTTGCATAATTCTGGTATTCTTTTATTTTGTATTTTAGTATTTTAGTAGTTTTTAGTAACTTTTAGTATTTTAGTAATTTTTAGTAACTTTTAGTATTTTAGTTATGTTGTAACTCAGGACGGGTGTCAGTGGCTTGCCCCTCCCGTTTCCTTTTTGCCTGCTGTGCGAATAAATCTGTTTATTATTATTATTATTATTATACTGCCCAGTACAGTATTTCGCTCAGGTATGCGGGAACTGGCTAGACCAGCGGGACAGCTAGTTATATATAATAGGCCTTACCACGCAAAGCGCAGAAGAAAGATGGAAGCGGCGTGAGCCACTAATACCGATCTTAAGAATTTAGGAGGGGTATTCAGACCCTTTGGGACTTTTAAGAAAACCATTAAGGGGTTTGCGACCCACCTGTTGACGGAAAGAAGCAACCATATCCACGTTAACAGTCTTACTACTCACGGCATTCCAAAATTTAACCTCATGAACCGAGAAAAAGTTCTTTCGACAGTCGCGATATGCACTGGGAGCAGTCAATTTCCATTGATGATGTTTGACTCTGTGCTTTAAAAATATCAGGCTGAATTGGTAAAATGTTAAAGCTGGATGCCATAGAGATTTAAATATAAACAAACAGCCAGAATGACTTAGTATTAGTCGACTTACTGAGTTCGTTACTTATACACGTAGTACTGTTGAGTAGAGTGGCAACCAATGTCACCCAGCTTAAAGGGGCATAGCGTGGTAAGGTTCTATGCCCTTGAATCCTTCTTGTCGAGAAGGAAAGAGTTGCGATTTTATCTATCGTGAAAGGCGTTTTTGACTCAGAGAGGTCGTGGATTTTCTTTGAACATCTCTTGGTACGACCAAGGTTGAAAGCAGAAATAAAATTCAACATGATTACTCGAAAATGATAACCGTATTTTATTAATACGTTTAGGGGGAACTAACATCGACGTGTTGCGATCTTTTCCCTTTTTCCTCTTTTTCTATGTGACCTGTCCAGTTGAGGCTCATTTTGCATTACAGAAATGTTGCGATTGGCCTTCCCAACGGTGGGGTACATCATGTGGATCCCATAAGGGATGTATCAGAACTATGGTTTTACATTTAGTAAGTAAGGGAAAAAATGTTCCCAGGCCTGTTAGGCCTTATGCAATGGCGAACTCCCCACTCTACTAAAAGTTCGTGAGAAGACAGAAAAAAAATTAAGTAGCAATGTGAAGAGATTAGGGAACGATGAACACAGTCATAGAAGAGATACAATGGGATAATACATGACATATATGACGTTGCTCTTTGCTGACAGTTACAAAGTTGGTAGGTGGCATGATGTTACAATGTATTTCCCACAGGAGTATGGATAACAATATACATATAATAGTTGCTCTGGCCAGAGACTTGGACAAACAGTGCAAATGCTTAGTGTAAACGCAAGGTGGTTGGCTGGAAATTTGCAGTTCTTAGTGGTATAGAAATTATGCCGCGTAGCCGTGGAGCGACTAGCTGTCTTCCTTTGGTAAGTGGAAAACGGAGTTTATAGATGGAGAAGTGACTGGGCTGATCAGGCTATGAACATTTTTTGTGTGTCCCACAAGAACAACAATGTTCATAGCATTTAAACATCACATTACAGAATAATAATCAAATGCTTACTGAGATATAACTAAACTCAGAGCTTAAACCAAAGCATCATAATGAAATACGAAATTTGTTGTTACGATCACTTTAATAGTAACATACCATCAACACAGGAACAAGATTTGCGACAGCTCGTACCAACTACAGAAGACGAGCGTAGGATTATTTTCTCCGAACTCTGGTTAGGCAACTCATTTTGATGTCATTCACTTTTTTTTTTATCAGTGAACACAATTGGTACCAATGAGTTTTGTGTGTGATCAAAACTATTGTTTTACTTTGTTGTTATTCATTTTGATGTCTTTTTTGACGCCACGTTGCAACCCATCGACTCACCAATGGGGTTGAACAACTTGTTGAATCAATACTATCAAATAAATAAATAATTAAAATAAGTAAATAAAAACTATAGTCAAAAGGTGCCCTGCAATTGCGGTAGATTCAGACGCACAGTCTGTTGTTAGTACACATGTCACGTAACTTGATGCACTTTGGTAAGTGATGCCTCACTTACTTGTAATAAATCCCTAAAATCAAGTATCAGATTTATTAATAATCTCTTTGAAAATGTTTACACAAGACAATGGTTTTGTTCAATTATTCGTAATGCTGATATTTCTATCATTATTCAGTATAGAGCATGCGGTTATCATAGGTACTATCCCGAGAGCAAGGGTAGTTATTGCTAATTTTTTGGAGTGCAAAAGTTTTTGCTCCTATTAAACTCGTGAGCACTTGTGTTGCCTAATTGTTAAGATCCCGGGTCACGAAGTGGCGAGGGAACTTATATTGCCAATTCAAGCACAAACGAGTTTAAGGGAGCAAAAAAATCTTAATTGCTCCAAATAAATCGATAACTACTTGTGCAGGATGGGTATTTAACCAGTCTCTCTAATCAGAGTATTAGTCTATCGATTTATTAATATATCAATTACAAACGTTTATAGGTGTTTGTACGAATTTCTAAATTTCGTATTCATATTGTATGCTTTTATTAATTTATCAGCTAGTCTTTTAACGGTGGCTTGTGTGATGTAGCCTGCAATTTTTGTTTTGTTTCAGTTTCAGTTTCGGTTTTTAATACCAAAAGTTAATGCGCTTCAGGGCGCAGACATTTACAGGTTGTAGCTCCGTTGAAACTGGTTGAAACTATCACAGAATGTCACTGAACCTCTAAATTAGCGCAGGCAGTACTAAAATTATCCTAAATGTTTACTTAACATTTAAATTAGCTATACGGTTTTACATCCATATTTATCATTTATTCGCATTTATTTATATTTATCTAATCGTGAATCATTTTGCCGGTGCGCTATTGGAGTTTCATGTAAGCTACTTCCATATGTCCTTGCTATCTTACTTTCTATGGAAATGGACTCGCTTCTGACTAAAACAGGGTTGAAATGATTTCACGTGATCAATATCTACTGAAGATGCACTCCGGACATGTGAGTAGACTTATTTATATTTATTACTTATTTATTTATAAGGAATTTTAAGTATGCGAATCTGGTATTAAGTAATGCCAACTAGTTGTGATTCCTGCTTATCAGTTATGTACAAGAGCTGCTTATCACTTATTAATCGCCCGCCTGGTAGACTATTCGGAGTGCTGATCAGAATAAGCCGGCTGAGGTTGGTTAATATGACAAAAACAGCCCTTTCTCATTGGCAAAAAACATCGAGGGAGTTACTAAATAATACCATTTACCAGATGAAATCCAAATTATCATAACCACCATAGATTGAATGACAAACTAATCAATAATTGCTTAAAACAACACCAAACTCAAGTTTGTAATTTTATTTACGCTTAATATGACTTAATCATTTACACCAACCACCTGGAAAATGACAAACTCAATGACAGTTATACATGACGATACCGAAAGGCTTGTTGTGAACTGCCGCCAGAACAGTTACTAGGTGTACTGACATAATATTGCATTGTTAGGATTGCTTGTCTTGTTGAGGGCAATCAATTGTTAAGTTGTTACCTAGTGATTAAACAGAATGGCTTCGACATAAGTGTTTGAATCTTTTATGGGTCTTAATATTTTTCAAGTTTCCTAAATAATCAGGGATAATGATCATAGTTCATTATCATAGTTCTGAACAAGTTTTGTTTTTCTATTTAATCTTTTGGTCTGTACAAGACGTTGCATGTTCTCCCTGTGTAGATTGCAGTGTTTGGATAGGTGAAAATATTCCAAGTTTCATTTCATTTCATTTTGTCAGTTTCACTTCCAGGAAATATCCGAAAAAAACGGAACCACTATTTGGACTTAAGGCAAACTTTGCTCGACTCAGAACAGTCCAGCTCTCGGGTGGGTAGGAGTAATTTACAAGTTATTAGCACTCGTCGATTTTACCTACCATCCCTCAACATGGACCATCCTGATCTCGTAAAACTGAAATTATTACGGTTAATTCACTCCCATTTCACGTATATACATATATCGGGCACTTAAATGTGAATAATGCATGACAACACTAAATTTACGAAGGGGGGGGGGGGAATTGAGGCTTAATGGCGCGTCGACAACTTGGTCATTAGCGCCAACCTCAGTCACAGTGCAGTGGTCCGGGTTGCCACTGCACCACACATTACAGAGACGTTATTCAAACCCCTAATCTAAATCTTGTCATACATCTGTACCTCCTGCAAAAATTGAAAAACACCGGACAGGAGGACAGACTTATCGCCCAACTGACGCGCAATGTCGATATCAAGATCAATAGCCTTGACGTAAGAATAGTCTGACAAAACAATTATGACGCAGGGCACTGGATTTTCTATGGTTGTGCAGACCTAACCACATTAAATACATTAGTCAAAGCAAAGTGACAAAATTTAAGAAAAAATACATTTACACATCTTTACAACAGAAAATGGCAGCATCAGTTCCAAGAGTCCTAAAGCCAGAATATATGAACAGTATATTTCATGAAATAAAATTACACACTTCACCATGCGTGGATGAATTCAGTAAAACCATCCACCCACGAATTCGTGACGGACTAACAATTTCAATGCGATTAAACCTCCTTACAAAATTAAGGGCACAAGAGAATTAATAAAGACAGATTGCAGATTTCAGCACCATCTCTAACAGTCCCATTACAAGAATGGTATTATGAAACAGTATTTTAACCAGATATAAACTCATTTACTGCAGTAGGTGTTTTGTAATTGTGTCGGCATTGCTATTTAAATGAAATATTTACAGATCAATGGCAAAGGACAAATCCAAGGTTCAGCACCAGTACCGATAGTTGTAATATGGTAGAGTTGGACCACTGAAGGAATGACTCGGCGTGCACAGAGTGTCGCCCGTTTTTGCCTGTGGGATAGGTGCACCTTTCCGCTATGCATGCTCAATTGAGCCCAGAGATTGCAGCGAATTCAACTTCGTTAAGGAAGCGCGCTCAAGATCGGGAGATAGTTTAAAACGTCGTTAAGTATTTCGAATCTAGGGTGAGTGAACGTGGAGCATATAGAACTAAGACACAAGCCAGTAAATGTGAAGTGGCTGCTACTGGAGTGTTGCGAAGATTTGCTTTCTGTCTCATGCAAGGCTTCTCCCAGGAAGTGTGTATAGACGACGGGAAAAAAACGACCGCATCTATCACCCATTTCGCAGCCCAATTCTTTCGGCATGTCAATAACGAGACATTTTATTAGCAGACATGCATGCAAATAAACAACTCCCTATTGTTTAGAAAGTGTTGGCAGAGGCAAAGGAATGTTTGGGATTTGCTGGAAAACGGATAGCCGTCCTGTTAGAAGTCTTCGTAATCAAAAAGTTCCACTGTGGTTCTTATTTGTGTTACTTACCCGCTGCTGATTATGTAATAGTTAATGGTGAGGAAATCACGGTTGCTGAGTATTATACGACAGCTGCGTTGACTGGCCCGAGAGAGGGCAAGTCCATCGAGTGCAAAGCATGAGGGTCAATCGTCGCAGCCATGGTATAATACTTGGTAACCGTGACTTTCTCATCAACACCTAATTTGTACTACAGTTGAAACGTCAAGCTAACTAGTATTTAATTATTTATTTTGTGTTTGTGAAAATTCTTTCAAGAAATATGGTAATCAGTTTATCGATATGAATGAAGGTCATCCCATTTTAGTTCGTGTAGGGGGAGGTGGGGGTTAGACACTGCGTCCTTTGGCTGATAAGCTCAAGTTTATGAAGGGTGGGACTTAGGCGAACACGTTATTTGGTTGGTAAGCTCAAGTTTGCGGAGCAGATTGTCGGGAGTAAAAAAACTTTGATATGTAAGGCAAAAGGGATAGAAGGATTCCAAGCAGAATGTTCCGGCAAGGTAAGTAATTCTTTTTGTACACTTACAGTTTGAGAATCAAGAAATACAGTAATATGTATTTCGGTCATTCCATTTTAGTTTGCAGGGGGGAGGGGAGGGTTAGACGGAGTGCATGAACATAAAAATGGTCAGACATGTGTGAGTAAGCAAGGAAAGAATTTCATTCAGGACATTCCAGCAAGTTAAGTGATTTCTTTTGTACGTTTTTATTGCGTTACGTTTTTGGATTCTGTAATTGGTCGTTTGTGTGTGCGTTCCCGGTCACGTGGTCCTGAAATATCAAAAGTGTGGGTTACTTTTTGTGATGAAGCATACTTCCGGCTACAGTTAACGGAATTTAACCTAGTGAAAGTTAGGATGGCGTTCAGTTAGCATAACGTTACAACCGTGGTATAATATGTATTACAAACTAATTGACAAGAAAGCATGAGGATTTGGGGTGGGGAGGGCCTAACCTAGTTTCCCACTGTTTCATGGTTGTAATCGTATTGCGAGGTTGAGAGAATGTGTGCAACGATGCCCGTTGGACGAGATTTCGTTTTACACATAGGTCTAGTTGTTTTAGTAACGGGTAGTAATGAATGGCCAAACGTGCACCTTGCATGCATATCAGACGGGCGAGCGAGGTCCCAACTTAAACACTCGATGATAATAACATCAAGGCATTCTTTGAGTGACCTGAGGTCTAATAGTCTGCTGAGACACCACTTTACGACATTCTACAAATGTAAAAGACACTGGGTTTTCTGATAATGATAACCCTTTTAAGCTTAGTTTTCATAGCTAAAACTAAATTTTGGAGTGAGTTTGAATTAAAGGATTATTACGATTTTCCATAATAAAATGTGCGTATTGCAGTTCACAGGATTATATTGCTTGCACCAAACCATAAGCAAGGGTCGGTAGACGGGGAAAGCCAATCCAAACTCATCAAATCATTGTGATTAGGCGATCACGTTCAGTCTTTTCACAGTAGCAGTGAAAAAAGGGAAAGCATGTCATTCTTTGCAAGGTGGCAATAAAAAAGGGTCAGCGTGTTCATACTTTGCACGGTGGCAGTGAAACAGGGTAACCAGTGGCAATGTGACGGGTAATGTAGATTATTAATATCAATCAGCAACAAACAAAACAAATGCTAATGCAACAACAGCAACAACAAATGGTGCAGTGAAACATCATGACATTCTACTAGACCCAGGATAAGTTAGTTCTTATTCATACGAAGCCGTTTTCAACGGGTACAACGCAACGCATTAAACATTTTTTCACAAATTTTTTCCAAAATTTCAATACACGACAGGCAACAGACCCCTAAGAAGAACCCCAAACTTCCACCAATATCGCTAATGAGAGAAGTAAAGCTATAAGCATACGATTCTTGCATGGAATCAACAAGATTATCAGAAAAATACAGCATGAATTCGGTATCGTTACTCTTCGTTTCACCTTCAACATCAATTGATACATGATACACGGTATCGTTGCAACTGCGAAAACATTGGCATTCGTGTGTTTTCATACCGACGTAATACAAATGGGCTTCGTTATAAGCTTTCACAGAGTCTCCGATATTTTCGCATTCTCTTAATTTACTTCCTTCATTCATGAAAGGTAACCTACAATAAGAACAAAATGAAAGAATACCGTAAGCAAAAAACAAATGGTAAAAATTTTCTTTTGAATGTCCATTATTTTTTGTCTGCATTTCTGAAGTCTGTTTCAGATGCATTATTTATTACTGTGTAATACTCATCTTCATGCAAACAATGTCTTCTTGCACGACATCCAAAGAGTTCTATTGTTACAATACTTTGATGGGGCAATTTCGCATTTCCAACAACAATGCTCTGGACGTGAAACATTTTCAAAAGAAGTTGTCTGAAGGGGCTGTTCGTTGCTGAATTTTCGCTGCTTGAACGGAGATTTGGTACGTCTGGATGAAGCCAGAATCAAGTTACAATGTGCTTCATAGGAAAAGTTAAGTTACCCACAAGCCGCCACCCAGCATAGCCTAGTAATGGACTAGCTGTAATATGCCCGGACTAATGGTAGGCCAATGCAAATACATATACAGGGTGTAACTGAATGGTCTGTACACACTTTGAGGGTGTGGTCTATGACCAAATATAAGACAAAAAGTCCTATAAACATGAGTCCTGAAGTGAACACGTTTTTAGTTACAGCCCCCTAATGTTCCAGGTAAAAAGTTGAAGATTTTTCATAAATTCAACGTAAGTTTCCAAAACAATCCAATTTTGGGCATCATTCTTGCTATTTCAGTACTGCACAATTCATGTTAGTGTGAGGTTTCACAGCTTTGGCGTTGGGGCAGTATGGGGAAGGGAACAAGGATTGAGGAAGGGGGCATAACCTCTTTGGGCCTTATTTATTGAAATAAACATTACGTCGCCATGCAGAGCACCAATGCCAATTAGGCATCGTCTTCATTTCAGAAGTGAGGAATTTGTTGGTTTGTTTGCTCCTCTTGAAGCAGGAAAGCTATCACGTATCTGGATGAAGATCTCTGAAGTACACAAATGTGTCCTATTTTAGTAACATGTTTTCTTTTACAACAGACCAAAACAAACACAACTGTACGTGCTGTGTTGCTGGGTAGCCACGAAGTAGGCCTACCTCCCGGATTCATGGTCATTTATTCGCCACAAGCTCTGCTTTGTAGAAAAGCTGGAAGAACGATTTACTGAAGAAGGCTGTTACTCGGAAAAGATGCATTTTAGACTGCGGCCTTTTTTCTTGTTTTGGTGTCTACTAAGATTCGTCATTAAAGTTTAGTCAGACTCATTTACTTACTTGTAGTAATTGGCCCCAGCCTCTCCCTCCCCCCTCATTATGGTCCCTTCCCCAAAGTTGTGAAACATTGCACTGACATAAATTACGAAGTACTGTAATTGCAAGAATAATGTACCAAATGGGTTGTTTTGGAAAACTAAGGTGGAAGTTAAGAAAAATTTTCATTTTTTTACCCCGAACTTCGGGGGGGGGGGCGGCTGAAAAAAAAATGGGTTCATTTCCGGACACATGTTTATAAGACTTTTTTGTCATATATTGTATGGTCATGGAACATACCCTCAAAGTTTGAACAGACCATTCGGTTACACCCTGTACAGATATATAAGTATTAATGTAAATCTGACTCTGCCAATGAGCCAGTGACACAAATTTAGCTAGTAGTAGGCTAGCTGTAATATTATTTGAAAGTGTATGTTATTGACTGGCAATGGCGTAACTAACGGGTGGGGAGCTGGGGGTGACGGGAAGAAAGTGCCTTACAAAAACAAGCGAGGGAGCGTAAAGATTTATGAAAAAAAAATTTATGCATACAAATGCCCGTACTAATCGTAGGCCCAAATGGCTGTCAATATATTTAAAATTTTTGGATTCAGATAGTGACGAAGATCAGCCCAGATCTTTGTAGTGTGTAAAAACAAATAAAAACTCGAAACCATTGTCAGCTACAACGCTATCTCTTAATGGTTTGTTGATACTTCAATGATTTAAAAGTGTGGGTCAATAACTAAGTAATTATTGGCCCACAGTTTTCAAAAACAATATAAGACCGTTTTTTTTTTGTGGGTCAGTAACTCGGAAAGCGGGTATTCAGTAAAGGATAATAGCCGAAAACCGTGACCATTCGTACTAAGGTGCATAAGGCCGCTAGCAATCCGACTAATACACGATTGAGCGATACTGAGCCGCACTGAAACTGTAATATTACAGTTGCATGCGTTAGTAAGCATAATTGTTGAACGTTCTAATTTTTTTAACGGTTCTTTGAAGGCGCTGTTCACTGCTGGACACTTTGCAACGTAGCCATGGTTAGCCTCGTGCAACACTGGTTTAAAGGGATTGTTAAAGCTAATGGGTGGTTTTTACTTATTGTTGGTTACACGGGCACTTTTCGGTGCTTTGTGTGCTTTTTGGGATCAGGGCTTATAAAGTCTGTATACTAAGAGTATTGTAGCATCATTAATATCTTTAATACCTATCTCTTACTGTTGTCTTGACATCAGTCATATAATTGAATATGTATTAAATAAAGGTGAAAATAATCGCAATAATATAACATATGGGGCTGCTATTGAATGGTGTGGCCATTAGATGGTCTAACTGTTTTAAACATGTATAGATCAGTGGTACATGCTGAAGCCACCCTTAAATTAGGTCCTTCTGGTGTTCTACAATGCCATTACCTCAGAGTGGTTTAGTTTATTAATACATATAGAAATCCATACTAAGAATTGACACTAAGAATACAATCTAATCGTAAAGATATCACCCTTATTCCGAATATGAAACTGAAACTGACCTGGAGCCGATGACTGACGGTTTCGGGCTCCATACCAGAAGTGCCGCTATTGACTGGAAGTCCACCAGTATAGCGTGTTACAGTACGTTTCGTGTTCTGCCGTTTCGTCGTGGTATGGTATGCTTTCTTAGTACTCAGAACACTCTCTCGGCCGATTTTATTAATACGTGGTTGCCACGATGCATAGGCCTAAACTGAAGGAATCTGTCGACACTTTCCTGAAGGTGACTTCTCGTTGTGGAGAAATAATTGTATGAACTGATAGGCACTACGTATAAATATTAATAAACCAACACAAAGAATGTTTAGTCCTTTTGTTATTATTTACTTGAAGTGGGGTATACTCCAATAAAATAGCCCTCTAGCATTTGTAGATAACACGGCAAAAGTTTTTTTTTCTTTCAGCATGTAACAAGACTAAAACTAACGCAAGCTAATTATTTGAAAGGGTGCACCTCGCGCTATGCTCTCGACATATAATTTCAAAATAAGTTTCATTCATTTGATTTAATGTCAGGTTAGAGGTTTGAGGCGAAAACCGTACCCATTTTTTCAATAAAGGATCTTGGGCCATTACTGCTAAGTATACCATACTAATTTCATCTTATTACCAATTTCAGGTTCTTATTAGCCAATTAACGCATGTTTCAGTTGGAATCAGGACTGTATATTCTGTTCAATAAATTTCACACTTTAATAATTTAGTGTTGCATTGCACAACAAGTAATGAAACTATGGCTTGGTTACAGTCTTCTTGTGATTTAAGCCTCTAAAGTGTGGAAGACACCCAAATCCGTCAAAACTTTGTTCTTGACCATGAGTTTGGACAGATAGTTTCAACCCATAATAGGTTTTCCACCACTGCGTTGGTGTTTTGGGATTGTAATAGAACGCAATTTTACCTTCGAATTTGCCAATCACACAATGACAGTGGCAATTAATTGTTTAGGTGAAACGATGGCTACTTGGGCACTGAATACAGCCTGTTTGCACGTGCGATGGCATGCATCGTTCTGGTATGTTTTCAATGCAAAAACTGTCATCCATTCCCGTTCAATGAACGCCGTGCTTCGGTAGATGTGTTCGGAAAAATTGCGACACAGAATTGGTGTGTAAAAAACACAGAACAGTATAGTAAAATAATGTAGCAAGTCGGAATCCTTGTTAGTTTGCCGTTTCGTTCAGCGGTGCCTACTTGGTAATAAAATTCACAAAACTTAAAGACAATATTTAATGTTCTGAAGGCTCCAGTAGTAATATCTATCCCTGTCGACATTACCGTATCTGTCTTGTAATGATATTTAAAATTGGGATTATTTGTCTGAGCGGCTACCCACCCATTGACAAATATTTGTGAATATTTGCTAATTGTGGAATGGAACGTACCATATCAGCCTACCCGACACTTTCAAATCTCTGATTCCATTTTAACCCACTTAAATGAACGACATCTTCCGTGCTATAATCCTCCCAGTCTAATAGGGCGATTAAATGTAAAAAAAAAAATAAAAATTTATTTTTAATTCTTTACCTTCCTTTTACTTGACTTCTTTCTCTTTTTAAACCGTCTATATTGGTATAATTATGCCGTTCATCTTTATGAGCGTTAGCTCATTTAACACAATTATTTTTAAAAAGTACTTTCTACCCGATTGCCTGATAATTTCCAACACTCAAACTATATGAACTGTTAGCAGCATTTCTATTTCGTTAGTCGAATCTCTTCCCGAACGCATCAATCAAAAACAATCCCAAACTTACTTGCAAGGCATCCTGCTGTCAAGTTGTTCCTCAATGCAGCGGTTTCGGCATACGTTGTTAGTTATTTTACTGTTGTAGCATCGCTTATCAGTTTTGTTCAGAAACTGGAACTGAAATAGTTAGATCGAGATGGTACATTAATACTTTATCAGGAATAGCTTTAACGTACTTACATTCTACATTAGCAATATGAACAGGTACGAATACAATTTATCGATCTGTTTCTGGTAAATGTCGATATTAAAAGTTTATCGACATTCTTGGATAAATGAAACCAATTTTT
>JAHWFP010029407.1:0-13558 GCA_023313725.1 Lithobius niger
ATGCATTGTAATATTTCTTACTTCAAAAACGGATACTAATAAAAATATCTGGCATTTAAAAGTTGTCTATTTCTTTTACTTATGTATGAAATGCGGCACCACTAAGGTTGCATTTCCAGGTTTTCACACCGTTTTGTATTTGAGTATACATCGTATGATATTCACGTTAAATAAGAAAATTGCGCACTACAAACTTGATTAAGGAACGATCGGTATAAAAAAAATCCATTTACGCTACAACAAGCTTCTTTCACTAGAAGTTGCAGTACCTCATACTATGTATTTAATAGGCTTATCGTCATAAAAACATTAAGGCACTTCTTGCTCCCATGTTTGCACAAAACGCAAC
Source organism: Lithobius niger (assembly GCA_023313725.1). Lineage (NCBI taxonomy): Eukaryota > Metazoa > Arthropoda > Chilopoda > Lithobiomorpha > Lithobiidae > Lithobius > Lithobius niger. The sequence continues at coordinate 350 of JAHWFP010029407.1, forward strand.
TAAACATGAGCTTCAGTGTAAAGGCTTTACTACAATTTCCACATTTAAACAGTTTTTCACTGCTGTGTCGCAGAATGTAGAAAATGTAGCAGAAAATCTCACAAATCATAATACGACGTGTCACACTTTAGATATAATCAGCTTCCTGTCTTTCGACTTAAAATGTGCAACAGATAATCGTACATATGCCTTACCACACATTGTACTGTTTAGGGGATTATCTCCAGTATGAACACGGACCACCAACAAAATAATTGCTCACTTAGTGCAATAATATGTTTTGCCATATTATCAAACTATTTTCTTGTTGTTTATAAAGTTGAATTTCCTCGTCTGTCCCTTTCTGGCAGTTGACTTGGAAGATTTCACTTTTTTAGTTGAAGCACGAGTGGCACATTACATAACACATGTCATGGCGTTCTTCGTAACCAAACTGCTTCCTGATTGGTTAAAAATAATATCGAAAAGAGTTGAGAATATAGCTTCATAAATTTTATTAATCTGAGAATTCCAAAGGATACTTTAAATAAGAATTTATGAATATAAGAATTTATGAATAACATTGAGAGCCCACAAACAAGCTGTAAATGATACTGAAGTTTTAAAAAGCACAAATTACTGGCGCCATCTAGTTTTTAAAATTGAAAGTTTTAGTTGTTTAGTTCCAAAGGTGGTCGAGGCGAGTCTCTGTCATCGGTCAAACGCTAAGACACCAACCTAATGCAAGTCTGTTACTCATCGTTCCTACAGAACTTTTCATAGACTCATGTTATTATGTAATAATTCATAACAATATTTCGTTATTTTTAACTACATGTTATATACTATATCCTATATACTACGATAATAAAGTTTTGCAATAAATTATGTAAGGATCTATATATATAATTACACAAAATCCGCAAGGCAGCCAGCAGCAGCAGCAAGCAGGACATATGAAGCAGTCATCTGCATCTGCAGCGCAACCAGCAGGACATACGATGCCATCTACCGACCCCAAGGCTGAGATAATAGCTGCGCCCAGAACGCAACGTCCAGCAGCGCGAACATACGATGCCATCTACCGACCGAACGTCAACTTAATGAGGGGTGGGGGAGGAAGGGGGGGGGAGGAAAGGGGAGTGAGACGACGCGGAATGAGCGAGCGAAGCAAGAGACTCCGCTAGTGTTTCTATAATCACTTAGAAATACAATCAACAAAGTGTGTCGTTAGTTAACCTGTCCAGTATTAATGTTTATCTACTTCACTCTAACTTCTGTTAACTTAGCTCACTAGAACTAGGCTAGATGGAAAGACTTAAATGTGTTCTTTTCAGCAAGGTCAAAAAATTAAGGTAACTTAAATAGGGGCCGAGATATAGTCGTTTCAAGATGTCCCTGTAACATAAAAGTGGTGACAATACAAGTAATACAGCGAAAATCGATATTTTACTTTAAAAAATAGCTGTAGCGTCATTCATTTTTCAGGAAAAGTCATTCTTGAGAAGTTGTTTAAAATTACTTTTTCTACAACTTTGCTTCACATTGTCCTTTTAAAATATTTGTATTTGGGGCGTTATTTGGAAAAATCCGTTTTAATAATAATAATAGGTTTACTCTCATCAAAAGTGGGAGTGGGACTACGGAAGGGCAAGCCACTGACACCGTTCCCAGCGTTAAAAGGAAAAGAGAAAAAGTGAATTCGTATTATGGAAGAGTTATTAAAAGGAGTGTGTCAGTAAGTCCTTTTAAGGAATTTAGTGAGATCACAGCTCAGTAGCTTCTTCTTAAAAATTGAGATTGACGCGACAGAGACCGTCTCTTCGGGTAGTGAGCTCCAAATTGGAACTACACGCACGGCGAAGAATGATTTCCGACAGCCCAGATGTGTGAGCTCGACACGCAGCTTCAGGGAATGGCATCTGGTGGATGAGGCGGCCATTTTCCAATATGGCGGCTAAATGCCCACGTGGACAGGTTATCACCCTAATGCATTTTGATATCGGACAGGTTACCTACACGATCCACTCTAGTGATTCTCAAGTGGAAGGAACTAGATTATTGGTGTTGGCGCCCCTGTGCGATCCGGGTTGAACCCGGCTTTGTGCTGATGCTGTGTAACGGGGGTGTGGGGAGGGGTGCTGTGATGGGGTCAGAGTGATGGAATTGTTGTCGTTGTGAGTGGATGGTGGTCTGGTTGTTAGGTTAAGTGGGTTAGGCGATAAGTGTATTAGGCTTCTAGGCACATTAAAACTTCAACTTCAACCTAAATTATTACAGTTTCGAGGGTTGTATTTTTGTCTCTGCTTGAAAAAATGGCCTTTCTGGCCTTTCTGCTGGTGAACGACTATTAAGGACCAAGTTAGAACCTCCCGAATTGCGTCGGCTTTGGGCAGATCTGATATTAACTTTTAAAATCCTTAAGGGTCTCCTTACTATTGATCTCCCGTTTTTTGACCTTAGCCTCTCATCTTCTACAAGGGGTCATTCACTTAAACTTCGTCATCTAGATTCTCGACTTGATTGTAGACGGCACTTCTTTGCCCTGCGAGTCGTATCGGCGTGGAATTCTCTTACTGAGGAGGCTGTTTCTGCCACCACGGTTAGTGGTTTTCGACGGTGCTTAAGGACCGTGCCCCTTTCTAAGTTCCTCCTGCGTGAGTATTAAGTGTTGACCACGGGTGGGCTTCTCTACACGGGAGTCTAGGCCCTATCGTAATGTTGTCATTTACATACCCTTAACTTTGGTATTGGTATTAGTGGTTCCGAAACCCTTCCAACCACCATACCACCATTGCTGGTTAAATCATTATATTATTATATTAGTATTATAAAATAAAATATTAATTAAAATTATTATTACCGACTACCTTAACACCACGTGAAGAAACAAATGCCCTTTCGTGAATCGTAGTTGCATTCACCATTAAGGTTTAACCAAAACTTGGCGACCTGCTAGAGATCCAGAGTTTGGATTGATAACCAAACGAAATGTCCTCCCAAACCTCTTGCCAGCAAGGTCCTTTGTTTGGTTACAAGGGTTGCCTCCAACACGCCAGGACGCAGACAGCCCATCAGATTTTATCTCAGAATAACGGTCAATAGTTCACTCAAGGAACAATAAGAAACGCTCGTGTGCAACAACAATAATTAAGTACACGTGCCATGAATTAAAGAGATTGATGTTGAAAAGGGATGGGCCGCCACACAACAAAAATGTTGCGTTGGCGGCGCCACTCGAACTTGAACATTGCTACCGAAAGTAGCAATACTCTCTAGTTTTCATTTAGCTTTCGAACTACTAGTCGGTGCGATTAAGTTGGCGATTGTTTTGGTGTGTTGATATCACTCGGAACCATTCGGAACTTGGCGGTCCCTTTTACCAATTTTGGTTTTTGATATGACATGCCTAACGTAGACTAAAAACAAATATGCGAGGTGCACTTACGTACGCAAATAAATTACGATCGTTGTAATATTGGTGATTACATTCTATTAACTATAAAGGTAGCTACGTAACAATAAAATAGAATTAATTGGTTGGCGCACGTTGCACCTGCACCAATAAGCTCCCCCCCCCCCCAACCCCGGCCGCGAAGAAAATAATAATAATAATAAACCCAAAGAGGAAATTTTCATTAAAGTGTGACGAATGCTGTATGTAACAAAGTAGCCTAACACGTATTTTTTTTTTTTTAGTTTTACCTTAAACTAACACAACTTTGTTTATGTTTTGTAATTGAACCGCTCGAGGCTGAGTGTATTGGCTTTATGACCTTCTCATGTACCAGAGGTCCCGGGTTCGAGTTCCAGTTCGGCCACCCTTGGCATTTGCGGGAAGAGAAGGGCCTTGTGATGTCTCATGCTCATGTCAATTGTGGCGTGTAAAAGATCCCAGGAATTTCCGATGGGATTTCGCTAGCAAAACTGTCCCTCTCTTCATCTGTCGTTATTGCTAACGCAGGGTGCACGTCAGACTACATTGGCTTCAGTTGGGAGCGAGTTAAAGGGATATACCTCCCAGCGCCATTTTTCTCGATCCACCACATCAAGTACGACCCCAAAGGTCTATTTCCTTGCCGTTAGTCAATCCCTTGGTAAAAATCCGTTTTAAAATGTGGCGTCTAGGAGATTTTCTGTTGAATAATTGCTAATTTTATTTACTGCATCCTACACGTATTTAATGCTTTGCGCGCTTACGATAATCATGACGTTTCATGTCTGTGTATGCATATACTAATTTTCTAATAATTACCATAAAATCAAAAATCTAAAATACTAATGCGATAAAAATTAAATTTAATTATTCCAATAGATCGCCGAAGCGAAATTATAAGACACTAGCCTAGAAAATTATAAATTGTGATGTTAAAATACGAGAATCATTCCGGTTTGTGACGACACAATCTTTAACTTGATGCTTTTTCGTGTACTATTCCCAAAGCCAACCGAGACAGCAGCTATGTTCCTCGCTGCGAGGAACGCAGCTACACCCCAGCCGACCTTGGCTCTGGTATGGTGCGGATGGCGATGTGCGTGTCGCTGTTATAAGGCTGGCGAAATGTTGTAAGGCAAGCCGGGTGTCCCTTTGAATTTCCATCAAAGTAGTGCAGTAAACGTAGCACATGTTTTACGTATTTCTAACAGAAAATGTCCCTGCTTTTTCGAACGTATGGTTTTCTTATACTTTTTACTCAAATTTTTTTGCGAGTAAGCCCTCTCATCGCTAGTTCACCCTTATGGTGCACGGATAGCAGCGAGCACTGGGGAGTCAGATTCGATAGGCGTCTTGGTCCGAGCCGTACACCTCTGGCTTCTTACAGACAAGGGTTCGATCCTGGTGAAGGGAAGTGTATATATACGGGTTTTTCTCCGGTTGTTTCCCGCCCGCTGTACGAAGGGTTTCCTCCGGGTATTCCGGTTTCCTCCCTCATGCGGCAAAAAAATCAACTGTCCTGATGGTGGTATCTTCCACTCAGTGTCGGCCTGGCCGACTTGGCTAGTCAGCAATCGCCGAGGGCCCAAGGGCCCAGGGGCCCTGAACCAGGGTGCAACACCTGCAAATGTTTCGGAAGAAAGTGGAAAAAGGAAGTAGAAAGGCCACACGTGACAATTTGTTACAAATATACTCACTGGAAGCCAGAATATGGCAGAAACAGAAACTAAAATAGCGTAAAATGATTCCGCATCTCCGCTGAGGGAGCTTACAAAACTCCCCCATACCCCCTGGCTGGGTTTTCCGGACCCTCTTAAAGTACTTTTGAAAGGCAAAATCGTATGATGAGTTGGGAAAATAGGGGGGCGCTGAATATATATAAAGGGGTTGGGGCGGGCCTTTTAGGATCCACGAATCCACGCCGAGATCTCTCAAAGAGGCCAGTCCGACACTGTTCCACTTAACATCTGCCGCCGCTTGGGCCTTCAAAAAGCTGTAAGCTTATTGGCCGACCGATTCTATTCTATTCTAATAATGCCATCCATTTTGTATTATTTTAACCACTACATATGTTGGGCTGCGGCGTCCGTTATCGCGATCACGAAAGCTTGCCAAGTTTTGTTGCGTTAGTGTACTGTACAACCATTAAGCCACGTTCCTCCTCCTCCACCAACCTGCTTAGAAAAAAAAAATTATTTAATGTTTTTCACGTTGCTTAACACGCTACGACCACTTTTAAATGCTCCGGAAAAGTGGCTTTTCCGACCGCCCTTGAGTGCCTTTTACACGTCTTCAATGCCAAATCAATTTTGATACGAGACACTCACCCGGAGCAAGTCAAATTGGTTTTCTCTTGGTGAGTGCGTGACTCTCTTGTCTTCCGCACATCAGGCCGCTCCTTTCGGGGGAAAAGGAAAGAATAATAACAAAAAAAAAAAAAGAAAAAACCCGCCTTTTCCGTGGGTATTGATGAACCGATACGAGGCGCCGTGTCATCTTGTATGATGTTCCCTCACCCCCGCCCAACCCGCCACCCTCCGCCTACCAACCCACCCCCACCCGACCTCTTGTCTCCGCCCTGATATGGTTGTCTTGGCAACCCTATCGCCTGCGACTTCGTTAGCAATCCGTGCTGGGCTCTATACTTTATTAATACGTTCCCGCCTGCAATTTGTTGCCATTCGTAGAGAATCAGACGCTGGCCTTTATGGCAACCCGTGGGACGTAATAGCAGAAAAGAGGGGGGGGGGGGGAGAGAGAACGCCGGGAATGTAATGATCCGAAACAGGAGACACGTCAACAGACGACACCTGGTGGAAGACGACACAGCCAAGATTACAGCTTGTTCGTGTCTTCAATCAACAAAGGAATCAAAGACACATTCCCCCAAAAAAACATCGCACTATTAAGGAATGTAATCGTAGCAAATGTGGTGCTACAGAACGGTGATTTGAGAAACGAGAGAAGAGCAACAACTACGGTGGAAATGGCGTTCAAGAATGTCGTTTGGTGATGGCGTTACTTACGCCACTATCGATTAATATAGCTAGTTTTTTTTTGAGGGGGGGGGGGGAATCCTTTCTTTCGCAGCAACGCAGGTGCAACCTCCTCGATAGCCAGTGCTCTTCGCTGTAAAGACACACGTATCTAGTGGTAGTCATGCTCATTTACATTTTATCTGGATAGGACGGACGTTGAATGTTGTAGCATCTTGACGGGGACATACTAGCGTGTGTCTTAATAATGGTCATTATTTATTGGGAGTGGGGGAAGAGGGGGGGGGGAATCGAAGAATTGAAAATGTGAACACTAAATTTTCAATGACTCCCTATTCAAAACCCTGAAAAATCTTGACCCTCCCACTCGAGATCCAAAAATAGTGTGACCCTCCCGGCTCCCAAAATAAAAACGCGGTTTTCGGATTCCTGAGACTGGTTGCAGATGATTTCCTATAGGAGTCAGATTAAGTAAGTGGCACTCCTCGCCGACAAGCTACACTACTAGTTGTAAGGAAAACGTGCCTCATTTTTAACGAAAGGACAAGGTCGGAGTTTAAAATGTTCAGTAAAACACCGATGTTTCTTACACCCATCTTACGTCGGATTTTACACAATAAGTATGAAGAACTCACGTTACTCACTGGTTGCATGTATATCCACACCCCTAATACAAACAGCACCTGAAAGACAGACGCCAAGAAACCAGGAGGCAAGGGCCTTTCCAGAAAGGTTATTGAAAAAACTACACTGGCCAGCAGTGATACTGACAGCTTCAAAACCTTGTCAACACCTCCACATGCTGAGGAGTTTTTAGAACTAATAATTTGACTGCTGAATGTGTCATTTCTGAGGTCTGATTGTCATTGTTATAAAATGACTTTTTCCACAAGTTTGCGTCAGTGTTTGTTTTTTTTTAGACTCCCTTGACGAGCCTAAAAAATAGTGTGACCCCCCAACCCGCCCGGTGAACAACAAATGTTAATGTATAAACTGAACAAAAACAAACGGCTTTACCGTTTGGAAAAAAAACCATTAGAGCTCGAATCCCCATATTCACAGCTGTGAACGAACACAACATAAAAACGGATTAGAGTTCATTCAAACACAGAGAACTAAAATTTGAACTCCAATTCCAGGGAAGAAGGACTACTTGATGGTTATGTCAGAAAGTGAACGCAGTTTGTGTTTAAAATGTTTATTGTTTGTCCGTGCGTGTATGTATGAATGCGTGAGCGTGCGCTTAATTTGCGTATTATACAGGCTTTTTTTTTAAATATTTGTCTATGTTGTTTTATATCTTAACCCATAACCGCCTAGATACGAACGTACGCCTTCAACGTGTAACAGCGCAAAACTTAAGTCCCAGCGCGAGCTTTGTGAGGGGTCCCCGGGGACCACGAGCAAAGCGGGCAGTCACAGCCCAGTGGTCAGCGTCGTCGGCTCCAAACCAAGAGAATGCCGGTTCGAATCCGAGAACCGACCCAAGTCTGGACTCTGAAAAAAGGGTCTGAAAGTTTCTTTTCAGGCGGTTATGGGTTAAGTCTGTTTCGTGTGAGTGGTTATGTGTATTTCGTATTCATTGATGATTTATGAAACAAGCGGACTCCTAATTAAGGAAGTTTTTTTGTCTGTGTTTGTGTTTGAAGATTTCTGTGTTAGTTCTAGTTCGTGTGCGTAATTACTAGTTCATTTTGTGCATACATTTTTTATTTTTCGATTTTGTAGGCGTTTTGATGTTTATGGGGTCTGTTTTGTATGGGTTTAAGTTTTCGTTCTGTTTAATGTGCGTGTATAAGCCGTTTTAGTTTATGTGTGTAATTTTTTGTACGAAATATTCAACCGTTTTGTTTGTTTCATTAGTTTTGTGTGTGCACACAGGCTGGCAAGTCACAAGCCTTGTTCCCTGGAATTGGAGTACAAATAATACTTCGTTGTGTTCGAGTGAACGCTAATCCGTTTTTATTTGTGCGGTTCCTTCACCATACCCTACTGTTTAAAACTTGAAAATTTTTTTAGTGAAAACCAAGACCATTTTCACTGGCTGACAGTGTTAACTGGAACAGGATACAACGATTATGTCCCTCTTCCCGCGCCGAAGCATCGTAACACCTTGTTCGAGTGAACAGGGAGAAGAAAAGATTCAACTTGCTAAATATTTCTGTAACTGCCAATAATTCGAAAACTATTCGAAAACTGCCTGCATTTTAGGCATAAGAAATTCGCTCTAACAACATTGGTTTCTACGTTATTCAGTAAAAACGATCTTCTTTTTCCCTTCCATGTTTATCCAGTGCCCCTTGCAGCTATCCCAATTACTGGCTGCAGCATAGAGTTATGTATGACGTAATTGCCACTGCTGTATAAATTACAAAGCGCGCTATTACAAATCTTTGGAAAACGGCTTCACTGCTATTTGGCAAAATTCCTAATTCGATTCGGAAAATGAAAGCTTGATAGTCGAACTTTAAAACGACGTAATGACATAAAAGTCGACAAATATACGGTCAACCCTTCAAACGGGTTTTTTTTTTTATTATTATTTTATTTTTATTTAGCGCTGCTTAAATACAGTACGAATGTAACCCTGAAATTCTGACGGAGTGTTTCACATAACTCCGGATTTAGAAGAAGGTAATATTCATGAAGTATCGAAAGAAAGTATCGATAAATAAAGTGCCCTAGCTTGAAATCCCGCTTGCTCTCCCTTAACGGAAGAAGCTTAAAGCAACACCTCCGCCTGCCTTATAACAGCCACGCGCTGATCGCCATACGCGTATGTACCTCGCCAAGGTCAACTGAGATAGTAGCGAGAAACACAGATACCGTCTCAGTTGGCATTGTGCCTAATAGACGAACCAGCATGAACGCATTAATTGTGTCGTCACAAACCGGAATGATTCTTGTATTTTAACATCACAATTTACAATTTTCTAGGCTAGTGTCTTGTAATTTTGCTTCGGCGATCTATTACCATAATTAATTTTAATTTTTACCGCATTAGTCTTTTAGATTTTTGATCTCATGGTAATTATTAGCAAATTAGTACATGCATACACAGAGATGAAACGTCGTGGTTATTGTAAGCGCGCAAAGCATCATATACTGCAGGACGCAGTAAATAAAGTTGACAAATTATTATTCAACAGAAAATCTTCTAGACGCCACACTTTAAAACGGATTTTTACCAAGGGATTGACTAACAGCAAGGAAATAGACCTTTGGGGCCATACTTAATGTGGAGGATCGAGAAAAATGGCGCTGGGAGGACTCTCCTTTTAATGCCTATAGAGCAGTGACATTTGCCGCCATATTGGCACCAGTATGGATTTTGGAGGGCATAACTACAAGGTGCACTACATAAAAATGGAGGGAAAAACAACGGAAGAGCGGATTTCTTAGGCATAAAATAACATTGTTTTCGCCAACAACAAAAATCGCGCGTTTTAGGTCTAGGAAAGCACTCTTCACAGCATCGGCTTCAGTATGACGCTCTTCTCTTTCTCTCTGCAGTGCCCCTTGCAGCTAACCCATTAAGGCTCCAGCATAGAGTTATATATACAATAATAATACGTCGTGTCACTGCTCAATAGTCTGAATTCTGGCTTTGTACACAGGTTCTGTGGGTTTTATTTCTAAAATTCCGTTCCTTGTGTGAAGGATTAGGGCGCGTTTCCGTAATGACTCGGAACGTAAATTTCTCGCTCACTGGCATTTAAGGCACGTTTATGCAACCACTCGCTTTTGCATTCTCGCAGCTAAAAGCTAGAATTACCTCAAATTCCAACATGGCGGCGGTTTTATGTTTGCCGCTTCGCAACGAAAACAGCAAATAACGTGAGTTCAGAAGTGTTTGTTTCAAGAGGAATTCTTTATATTATTGGCATGGATTATAAGACTGCAAGTATTTACTCAAGCGATGTCGGATTTAGCTAATCCATTTAGGGTTGTTACCATGGCAATGTCACCTTTGCCATCGTGATTGAGTTCTAGCTGCGAGAATGCAAAGGCGAGTCGTTGCATAAACGCGCCCTTAGTGTGCATTTATGCACCGACTCGCTTTTGCATTCTCGCAGCTAGAATTTAGTCGCGGTTGCAAAGGAGTCGTTGCTATGGTATAACAATGCTAAATAGCTAAATCCGAGGTCGTTTGCGTAAATGCTTTAAGTCTTATATAATCCGTGATTATATGATAAGAATTCCTATGTCGACGAAATATTTTCTTAGTCATTTCTGAATTGGCATTCACTGGCTGTCCGTCGTTTTGCGCTGCAGAAAAAAATTGTTTTCTTGTTTTCATAAATCGACGCTATCATGCTGTAAAAAGCGCATAGCCGCAGACCAAATCCTCCGTGTTAAAGCTTAGCGCATGCGTCGTACGTGTCTTGGCGTGTGTGGTCGCACACACAATGAGCCCACACCCGGAGTTTCACGATTGCTTGCGTCATACGTTTCAGGATTACAGAAATCTCGATGCCCCCTCAGTCGGTGTTTCATACTTGTCTGTTTAGGGTAAATAAAAAAAGTACGGTCAAAAAACACTATTGCAGCGCCATTTTTTCGCATGATCATGCCTGGACCTGCGAAAGGTGTTAACATGGAAGATTTGGTCTGCGGCTAAGGGCTTGTCATGCTGTACGCATCGTACGTCGTGTCGCGAAGCCCGAGGAGAAGATCTGCGTCCACGTCGTTGCCACGGTTAGTACCTATACTCATATAGGCAACTCGAAAGCCGCATGTTACGGTAGCGGCGAGATGCTACCAGCAGATTTAGTATTGACCAAGTAAGGGGGCGTTTACGCAACAAGTCATTCTCGCTCACCTAATGCTGTATGCTAGTCAACCGTTATTTATTTATGATTAGTCTTCCGTTGCTATACTAAATGAATGCAGTAGTAGATAACAAACTGTATGAATTATAAATAACAACACGGATAAAGAGCAAAAGTGCTACAGTAATTTTAAACATTGCTACAAGATTGTAGTCATTTCACGCTATTTCCAAAGTTTGCTATTCTCCCTCAAAGTACAGCTTCTAGCAATGATCAAACGTCGGTAGAGTAAACAGCTTCTCGCAGCGAGAATTCAAAATCCAACATGGCGTCCACTTCGTGGATATCGATTCGAAGACAAACCATCGAATGCCGGCCTACAAAAGCAGTCCGTCGTCTTGTACAGCAGTAAAAATTGGTTTCGTGTCATAAATCGACGCTCAAATGTTGCAAACATCGTACGTCGTGTCACGAGGCACGAGGAAAAAATCTGCGTCCGCGTCGTTGCCGTGGTTGGTACATATACGCAACTCGAAAGCCGCTTGTTACTGTAGCGGCGAGAAGCTGCCAGCAGATTTAGTATTGACCAAGTAAGAGCAATAGTGAGCGAGAAAATTTTCGTTGCATAAACACGCCCTAATGGTCTTCTGTGAATTGCTAATTTTTAAATATTTTACTGTGTTCTTTTATTGTTTTGAGCAATGTGTTACGACTTGAAGTCTATTATAGTGTCCGCGGCCTATCTTGAGTTCTCCGCAGAACGAAAACAGATAATCGATTGTACATACGTTTTCAGTAGCAGAGTGCCTTGTCGATGTCCAAGATGGTTTCAAAAACAATGGCGGCCATCGATTAAAGCCACCCCATCCAGGAAGACGTAGCCGCTCACAAAATACTTGCAGGACTCAAGATACACCGCGCTCACAATGAATAGGCTTTATTTTATGCGTGATAACGAAGGAAAGTTTTCGGATTATAACGTCTGTAAAATGCAAGTTGTTAAAACTACAGATGGGTTCAGAGCCAACTGACAACGATATTTGGTGTCAAAAATGTAAATGTTGAATTGTTTTCTTAATACTGTAAAAATGCTGTATAAAAATGCTGCTTTTGTACAATAATACTAAAAAAGGGTTGTTTTTCCTTTAGCTATCCAATATCTAGCAAGATGAATGGGTTTAGAGAAACTACTGAAAATGTCCTGTTTTGTCAAGACGACCCATAAATCGACCCAGGTGGTCAGCAAAGAGTCACCTGTGCATGTCGGCTATGCCACCAATTTAGACCTCATGATCTCTTGCCTTGGAGCCCAATCCTCTGTCCGTACATTGTCAGTCGGCTCACGTAAAAACCTCACTTTTCGTCGTTGATTTTGGAGAGTTGAAAACATCTCTACACTAGAAACATTAGGAACATTCATGATGTAGGAACATTATGAATTGACTGGTCTGTTAAATGCAGCAAAGATTAGAACAGATGCATTGATTGACGCCTCGTTCACGGCGAAGCTACCGTTTGGACTGAGTCGTTTTGCTAGCTGTAAAGGGCACTTGTTATAAACGCTTCTAAACTCAATTGTTTACTCGTTTCGTTGTGAGCTGGCACAGAGCTGAAACCGTCGCCATGTTGGAATTTCAGATAATTTCTAGCTTCTAGCTGTGAGAATGCAAAGGCGAGTCGGTGAGTAAACGCGCTCTCATGCTACGAAACGCGTAAACTGGAAGAGTAAAGATTCCACTTAGTGGAATTGCAACAGCTGCTAACAAATCACAAAAATCGCATCCACGAAATCCTCTGTCACAGATTGGCTTGGCAAAGTACGCTAATGTCTTTGCCTATGTATATATCCATTGCCAATTGCAGCTGGCTAACCGACTAGCTCCAAATGCAAGCTGCATGCATGGTGCGTTTTGTATTATTGCATCAAATTTGTTGTGAGATAACAAGATGCAAAAATTTTAGATGGAAAGAAAAGACACCTGTTCCGACTGGGACTCGAACTCGTATCGAACAGTTTATAAACTGT
>JAHWFP010029409.1:1838-13530 GCA_023313725.1 Lithobius niger
GAATGCTAAGAGATCTATACAATTGATAAATAGTATATTCCATACAAAATGTTGTAAACGCTGAGTTTATCTTGAGGTGGCTAACTAAATTAATTTTATATTCATTTTGAACTCCTCCGTAACATGATGTTGACCACCATTGGTTTCAGGTCAAGTTATAACGACTAAGATGTCATATGATCGATACGTCATCTTTCACAGGCTGTTTTGCATGTAAAATGCCGAGTCAGTCAGATTCGAACAATAGTACAAACAAAAGAATAAAAACATCATCGTCATAGAAGTCATTGTAATATATCACCATTATAAGATGCCAGATAAGAATTTACGATGCCTACCAAAGCATCCGTATTTAATCTGCCAAACTTGTAAGAAGGTGAAAACATATGAAAAACGTATGCAACATTTTAATACGCCTAAGCATTTTAAAATTTGTAAGATGCCGTCATACTTAAGACGACATTACCGTCTTTCTGTAAGATGCCAAAAACTAATGCAAATATAAGATGCCATCACATCTTAGGTTAAGATGCTGATTTTTACAGTGTGAGATTGGGACCATGTGTGATAAATTTCAGTTTCGGTTGTTATTAGATGAACACAGAGTACAATGCAGTGTTTCGATTTGGCGTTCAGTGCAATATACTGAAGTATACTATTCTGAAAACTATTGGCAGCAACTCCTTTAATAACCCTCTCTGGTAGTAGATTATGGCGCGGGTTATGTTTGCAAGAGTAATAATTTGCATCAGCAGACTTCAGGATTAAATGTAGTATTTCATTGCAACTTGTTGAATTGTTTGCAAAATAACATGAAAAAATACTGGTAAAATATTAAGATATAAGATATAAGGTATGATTTTTATTGAATCAGACTGTTAATCGGCTAACATTCTTCTAAAATTGAAACATGTTTATTACTTATGTAACAAATTTGGTCTTTATGTAGTACTATAAAAAAAAATACGTGTTGAAATTAATATATGAAAATAAACAACAAATGCAATAGGTTTTCTTTATGGAACACTTATAGCTAGCTAACATTACTTTCAAATTCTGACATGTTTATTCTTTACGTGATGTACTCCGTCGTGAAGTAGTAGAATGAAATTCTACCGTCATGAATTAACGCCATGAATCTTAAATGGACACAAATAGCAATCCAATCAGTTTTCTTCCTTATATTTCGTCATGTGGCTTACATTTACCGAAGTTCTGACATGTTTATTCCTTATTTTACGTTCTCCGACAACAAACAGTAAAGCAAAAAAAAAACGATCTTTACTTAACCACGCCACATTCTCAATCGTCTGACATTCTTTTGAAATTGTGGCTTCTTTAGTCACTGTGTTACATATTCTATCATCAAATAATAGTGTTAAAAAATATGGGTAAAAATTAATAACTGAAAAAATTCCAAATCTTATAGATTTTCTTTATTATACTTGGTCATTTGGCCCACTTTCTTCGAAATTATGAAATCTTAATGTCTCCTATTACGTACTCTGTCCGTACATAGTAACGTAAAAAACTACCAATGTTTGCTCAACCAAACCCGATACTCAATCGCATAACATTCTACTGAAAACATTTTTATTTAAGGTGCTTTTTTATCAAGAAGTCGTTTAAAAATACATAACTGGCAAAAATTAATAACTGAAAAGAAACAGCAAACCTAATAGGTGTTTTTTTTTTGGACTTAGCCACTCGGTACACATTCTTCTGAAATTGTGACATGTTTATTCTTTATACATGCTATGTCATCAAACAGTAGCATAAACAATTAGTGATCTATATTCGACTAAATATCTGAAATTTTGAGATGTTTATTCCAACGTAATGTAATCTGTCCTCAAGTACTAATTGAATGTTTTTATCGGTGGTTGAGGTATCACTTACCAGATTTGGATATTTAGTAAAAAGCAGTGTAAGGTTCACTTGTTTGGAAAATTCCTCTTTTGATAGTTGAATATTATTCGTGTATAAATTGACAGCAAGAATTCGAGCAGCTATTATTCTGTAACAATATTAAGCAATGGTATGAACAAGTAACCAAATATATAATGTATACGAAAAAAGAAATTGTTGCATAAACATTTCGTACGTAGTGCCCTCAAATAAGAACAGCTACTAAATGGCCAAAAAGTAAGTCCTTGCATGCACGGCGTGATTTTTGAGGAAGGGGGGGGGGTCCCAGAGACCCCAAGCAAAGCGAGAAGTAACAGCCCAGTGGTCAGCGCCCTCGTCTCCAAACCCAGTGAATGCTGGTTTGATCCTAGCTACGTAATAAATTTACAAGAAGTAATTAATGAACGAAACGGTTATACAATGCTTTTCTTGGCCCAGCATAACCCTTTCGTGCGTGATGCCCTCAAAATAATAAGATCAGCTACTAGACGCACAAGAAATAAGTACCTATGTGCACTGCATGCTTTGTTAGGGGGCCATGGCGATCCCAAGCAAACCAAGGTGCAATATTCATGTGGTGAGCATGTTTCTTGCCAAACCAAGTGAATGCCAGTTCAATCCTACGACTGCCCTAACAACTTAAAAAAGTCAAGGAAATAATTCATGCAGGAAATGGTTATACAATGTTTTCTTTGGCTCGGCATAAACCTTTCATGTATGATACCCTCAAATAAGGACAGCTACTAGGCGGGCCAAGAAGAAAGTCCCTACGTGCATCCCAAGCTTGGTGAGGGGATACAGGGGATCCCTAGCAAAGAAAAAAGCTACTGCCCAATAATCAACGTACTCGTCTCCATACCAAGTGAATATTGGTTTAAATCTCGCAACTGCCCTAAGTAAGGGGAATAAAAGAGTAAGCAGAAATAATTCAGACACATTCTTAATTATGCAACTTATGTAATATTCACAACGCACCTATTTTTGTCTTTGGAACATGGAGGGAAAACATACAATGCTACTGGTAGCACATTAGAAAAATGTTATTCTCATCTAAAATTTCTCTAGACATGAAAATAAAAAACCCAACATTCAAATCAAGTCAAAAGCATTAAATTCATATAATCATCCCATTCCATTACTACTACTTTCAGTACATCCGACAAATCAATTTCAGACTTGCAACTACGTGAAATAACACACTTCAACATTAAACATTATTTGCAATCTGGGTATATTTGCTCTGTTTATTTATTTTATTTTTTGACAGCTACACAGAAAAGAGCAACGAAATTTGCAGTGTCTCAGTAGCCAAACGTAATACAAGGCACGTCTGTGGCTTAAATACAGTAAAATGTTAACCGAAAAAAAAGTTGAATTAATAGATAACTATTTTATTTTGGATGGGACAGGGGGGGGGGAGAAAGTGGTAAATAGTTGTACTAGTGCAGAGAATGTTCTTAACTATCAAGGTAACCAATAATCAGTACAGTGCAAATAAAAATAACAAGAATGTTAAACATTTACTCAGCAAATAAATTTTGAAAAATGTCTACCGTTACCTCTTTTCACTTTGTGGAAGGTAATTATGCAGTGTTCGATACACAACACAGCTTGCTGAAATATCATTATTTCCAGCTGTAATGACAATCAATATACAACATAAAGAAAATATGTCTTTTATACTAATATGCTATTTCTAAAGTTATTTACTCTGTTTACCTCCATCAGCTATTTTTAGTATCGCTTTTGAGTTAATCCACGACTTTTCACTTGATAAAGAATGTGTCGGCAGTTCACTTTTGGATTTATCAATAAAATCAGCTTGGATAACTGAAAACGAAAAAAGTAAATAATGAGTAGCCTTTTGTTTTAAAAATTATTTTGTATGAATATTATGTTATCTAAAGCAAATGATGGGAGGAATCGGCAAATGATGAAAGGAATCGGCAGGTAGTTGAATTACGTCGATGGCGTGAAAAGGCACCGTTCTGTATAATTACCCATCTCGAAACTTCAGTTTGTTGAAATACGACTCCAAGTTTATTGACGTATTCTGTAATGGACACTGACTCAGCACAGCATGCGCAATTTCTTTCTCAAGCCAAGGTAAATTAAAATCGTCTTGGTATCTCGTGTAGTGAATCGTTTGTTGGCCGACCCTCGGAACTCGCTGCTATGGTTTAGTAATATGTCAAGAGTGTTGGGACGCAGACATTTGCATTTAAAAAACATTAAGAATTGTTTCTACGAATTAGCACTATCCGAACGTGAAACTTCAAATTACTCCTATTTTTAGACATTCTTTTGTGCTATTGCGTACATTTTTTTTCAGAATTTGTAACCAGCATTAGAAGTGGTAATCGTAAACATAAAATCACGGATATTTAAGCTGTTTTTGCTATGAGGCAGGGAACGCACTGTACTCGGACACACCTATACTTATCAGGACACAAAGATCACCAAGCTTCACTGTAAATTCATTTGCTACCAGCATCATGAAATTCGTCAAAACCGCGAATTCTCTTATTGTGCTAATCTACGAAAGTTTGAGGCTAACAATAACAATAGTTATTTGACTTAACAATGAGAGATTGGATAATTAAGTCTTTTGGTTTACGAATAAGGACTAAGAATGAATTTCATGTGCGGGCAATTGTTCGTTGCTTGTACAGAACTACGAAATCGTCACATCGCGTTCAAAGTATTAAAAGTTCTTAGAAGAATGTGCTTTATAGCTACCTAGATTGCTCAGATTAATCGTCAATAGTTCTTTCTCGTTGGCAGATAATGACGCCAACCACTCGGCCAGTTTTTCCACAGTTTTTAAAATTTGGGAAATTTCCTCTTTGGTCGAATTCTCTTGTAGCTGAAACAAAAGGGGTTTCATTATCGTGTTCTAGGCATTTCTTAAACCACCAACTGGTTTATTTACCGAGCATATTTAAATTGGAAAATATGTTCATTCACTGTTAAAATTGATTGTGAGCAAGCAGTTTAAGACATGCACGTAAGCTAATCCACAAGGTAAAAACTAGAAGCATTCCATAAAATATTAATTCAAAGACACGTAAAAACTGACTAGAAAAGTAACAACAAAAAAATTAGCTCTCAGTCTGGCAGTTGTAAAAATCAAATCAAGGAAGGCCAACAAAACTCTTTTCATGCCTGTACGTGGTGCCATAACAATCGTCCGAACCATCCGAACAGCAAAGCAATTCAATCACTCGCTGAATTAAAGCATTGCAATTGTGTAGCAAAGACTATTTGAATCTCCTAACAATCATGTAGCAAGGAGTAATTGAACAACCGTACTCGTTGAATTAAAGTATTGCAATCATGCAGCAAGGACTATTTGAATCTCCTATTAATTATGTAGCAAGGACTTTTTGAACTACTCGTTGAATTAAAGTATTGCAATTATGTAGTAAGGACTATTTAAATTTCATGTAAGTTATGTAGCAAGGACTATTTGAACTACTCGCAGAATTATAGTATTGGAATAATGTATACAGCAAGGACTATATGAACCTCCTAACAATTATGTAGCAAGGACTTTTTGAACTACTCGTTGAATTAAAGTATTGCAATTATGTAGTAAGGACTATTTAAATTTCATGTAAGTTATGTAGCAAGGACTATTTGAACTACTCGCAGAATTATAGTATTGGAATAATGTATACAGCAAGGACTATATGAACCTCCTAACAATTATGTAGCAAGGACTTTTTGAACTACTCGTTGAATTAAAGTATTGCAATTATGTAGTAAGGACTATTTGAATTTCATATAAGTTATCCATTCGGCAACACTGTCTCGGGAACATCTAGCAAACTGGGATCCATGTAACATGTCCATTGATCAGCTTTTCCCTCGGAAATTCCATTATACATCCCACTACCACCCTGCCACTCCTTTCTCATGTTGTTTCCAGCCTTATTTGTTTTTTTTGGTCTCGAACCCGCATGTCGGGCAGCAAGGCGTGGGCTTGTCCGCCGTGCTCCTAATTTCCGATGCCAAACACCATGTTCGCAACAACGGCACGCGGCTTTATCGAAAGCCACACAATTGATGATCCCTTGCAGTGTCTGGCAATCTGAGGCCCATTGCCCTTCACGACCGGTTGCTGTTTCCGCGTGGTGCAATCACATCCTGCTATCCCGCACCCAGATGCGGGTTCCGCGGGTGTTGCACAATATTGCACAACGTTGCGTCATGTGGCAACTACTTCTCGATCTTGCATACATTTGAGCAGAAGCGATGTGCAGTGGTCAGGCGTGGCCGTATATAATGGCCTACCCGCCGCATGTGAATCATTTCTTCGACCAGAAGCGGGCAAACAGGATGATGGCTGCAGAGGCGCCGATGGACGACTTTCCCAGCTACGCCGTAGTAGAGAAGTCTAGGGCCGGCAAGAACCGGAGGCAACTTCATCGGGTTTGGACGGAAGAGCTGAGCGAGTACCAGGACAAGAAAGGTTTCTCCGGACCTCCAATGGGCTACATTGGCAGATGCAACAAGAAGAGCAAGGAGTTGGATTTTTTCATGGAATTATTCGGGGAGACTGCAGATTTCATCATAAGGAGGACCAACCAATTCATGGACGACAGGGCCAGCAATGCCAGACGCAGCACACGGAACGTCACGTCAGCCAACACACCAGGACCAAAAGGCAATGCAGGGACTTCGACTCAAGGGGAGCCACGTCCATCACCACCCCACATCACTTACTGCCAGTTTTTGCCACTCACTGGAATTCCGACTGAACCACAGCTGGGAATACCACAACCAGACGTCCACATGGAAGAAGCCGGGTCAAGCCAAGCACAGCCGCCAATGCCAGAAACAGATGTCGCCGAGGAGGAGGAGGACGAATCAGACTACCCATATTACTGCGAGGAAAATGAGGACTACTATGAAGGCAGCAGCCAAGAATCAGATGAGGATGAGTTAGATGACGAACTAAAAGAAACCGAGTCAGAGGACGATGCCGACGCCTGCCTTACGACGTCTAGCAGTGAGGAGGAAGCAGCAAGGCCAGACAGTCCATCACCACCGCTAAGGCCAGAAAGCCCACCACGACCTCGAACCTTAACAGAAACCTCTACTCCCATGCCAAGGCAATCATCAGAAGCGACGTTGCCCACATATGAGCCCGGTTGGTCGGTCCTACTACGTCCCACACCAGCAGAGGCGGTCTCGTCGTCCAGCCAAAATACCAAGCCAAAAGCCAAAGTCGCAACATCGCAGGCGCGGCCATTTATGAGACGAACCAAAAGAGGAATCGTTCCCTTCCCTCGGGGTCTTTCAGGTAGATTCGTTTCGTCAGATGAGGAGGAAGAAAGAGCCACCACAACGACAGCCAACGTAGTCGAGCCACCACCCCCACAATCACCGCCACCGTCACTGGAACCGAGTAAACTAGAAGCCATGAAACGACGCTGGCGAGTCGTACTGTACGACAAGATCTACAGAAGTAATATGTTCCCCGAGCCACCCGAGCAAAAAAGGACACGATTATTGCCTCCTCGAAGTTGCTACCTCCAGGAGATGCGCCACGCCAGGATAACCCAATATGTCAATCACCGTTTCAGCCAACAACAGTCTCAGCCAAGCGCTCCACCAGTACAATCCCCAGAAGACTCGAGAACAAAACCCCCAGAAGATCTGAGCACAGGACGGTTGGTGCTAGAGCAGATGTGTGCAGAGGTGGACAAGACACTCAGGAGCCAGTCAGAGTCCTCGTCGTCAACGTCGCCGATCCAGCCAGCGCAAATCCAAAGGGAAGAAGCAGGGGCTAACTCTAGCCAAGAGCCAGCTGCCAAGGAGACACCTTCAATGGTCGTATCGTCGCAACTCCCTCAGCCAGGGGAACAAGCAGAGGCCACTTCCAACTCCAACTCCAGCCAAGACCCAGCAGTAACGACAACCACGCAAGCCTGCCAAACATCGCCGAAACGGAAGAAACCACATCCCACTCCCGCTTGGGTACCATTGACGAAAGACGAGTTGCTGGCTTTCATCGGAATACTGATAATCATGGGTTACAACGACTTGCCGGAGATGGCGCAGTATTGGTCCACGTCCCCAGACCTGGGAAACCACTCCATCAGATCGACCATGACCAGAACAAGGTTCAATCAAATTTGGAACAACTTTCGGCTGTCCGAAGAACCGTCTTTCACTGGTACCAATCCCCAGACTGCATCGCCCACGACCAGGCAAGCCATGGAAGAGCAGAAGGCCAAGGAGGACATGGACGCAATAATGAAGGTTCGACCGATGATGGAGGCTATCAACCAGGCATTCCGCAAGTGCAGGAACCCCGGATCAGTTCTCTGCATAGACGAGTCAATGACTGCATACACTGGAAGATCCAAGATCAAGGTATACCAGCCCAAGAAGCCCATCAAGGTCGGCTTTGAACACTTCACTCTCTGCGACCCGTTCGACGGTTACATACTCAACGACGAGGCACACATTGGAAAAAAGCGCCACATGGCCATTGACCCCGCCCAAGACCCCGCTAAGGAACTCGAGAACAACAAGATGGCTCACACAACGATCTACACCGCGCGCCACTACCTCAACCAGGGTTACACCATCGTCTGTGACAACCGCTTCACTTCGGCACTGCTGTTTCAGGTCCTCTACACCAAGCTAGGAACCTTCGGATGCGGGAGCCTACGCGCCAATGCTGCCGGAATGCCATACGAGTTCACGGAGGAGTTGCGCAAATTCAAGAAAGAGCACGAACGTGGCGACAGTATCCTGCGTCAGAGCGGCCGGCTACTGCTGAGCATCTGGTGTGACACCAAGGCCGTCCCTCTACTCAGCACCCACGTGGATCCCTTGGCCGGAAAATGTACCGTCGGAAGACTCATCGGGGGCCAGAAACACCTAGTCACTTGTCCACCGGCAGCCATGACTTACACGGAGACCATGAATGGCGTGGACATGGCCAATCACCTCATCTCCTCGTTCTACGTCGGCAGGAGGTCGATTAGATGGCACCGCTACCTTTTCTTCCAAAAGCTCAACCAGATTCTCGTCAATGCCAGGCTCAACATGGTCATGGTCTGCGGCCTCGATAGGGCTGGCAAACGCTCCCAGTTGACTTACCGAAGATCGCTGGCCAACCAACTCATCAACCGAGTACGCAAGACACGCCTCATAAGACTTCCAGCCATTTTGGGTACCAGTCATCGCCACGAAAAGAGTACGAGGAGCCGCAGATGCCAGGTGTGCAGGAAGTACAGACAGGAACGGCACGAGACCATCTGGTGGTGCGCAACTTGTCGCACGAACGTGTGCACGGACGAAAGCTCGAGAAGAAGGCACGGTGGACGAACTTGTTGGCAGCTGCATCAAGATCGCCTGGATCTCGATTTTTAGGCTGAATTTTCATTGAACCTGTATAGCTTTGTACAGCCAACGCCGAATAAACCTTGTAACCTTTGTTCAGAATTATGTTTTCCCTTTGCCTAACTGTGACTTTGACTTTTCAGGAAAAGACTAAAAGCCCCAAACCTCACTGACACTGGACCCGGTATTCGTCGTGGCTTCAGGTACTCAATCCGAGCCTGAAACCGCGACGAATGCCAGGTCTCAGGTGACGGCGGGGTGTGGGGTTTTCTTTGGGTGGAACTTAGCCAAATTCTCTGGGTATTGCGATGTTAACCGTCACCATATTGGGTAATGAAAAAAGGTCAGAAAAAAAGCCAAACCCTGCCTCATTGCAGGGTCTGGCAAGACTTGGACTTAGCCAAATTCTCTGGGTATTGCGATGTTAACCGTCACCATAAGGGTTAAAAAAAAAGCCAAACTCCACCATTGCGGAGCTTGGCTAGTATGCGGGTCTCTTTTGATTCAGGGATGGTCGAGACCAAGTCCATCCCCTCAGTACAAAGTCCCATTTTTTGGACTTAGCCACATGCCAAGTCATCATCCAAGTCATCATCCAGTAAGGGTCATCCTCAGGCTTGTAAGTAGTGGTCTCTGCCCCACCACCACACCCTCATGATCCACAGTCATCGATCGCCTAACCTTCGAGACCAGAAGGAAAGACGGGCCTCAGGTGGATCACTACACTAAGGAACTCGTCGAAAAACACGAACGTCCCAATGTTCGACGCCTAGCCACCTCGTCTGCTAGCTAGTTCATGAATGTCTCGTCAAACACCCACTTTAGTATAGCACTGGCAACGCTCGAAACGACTGCCTTTCAACAAGTTCCAACCAGTCTTTGCTGCAGGTCCAATAGCTCAGCTACAGTTCAGAATGGAGTACCACTCGTCACCAAAACGAAGCCACTAGTCCAACTGCTCCGACCAGTTCCAAGAGACCTCTCCAAGCTTAAAGGGCCACCGCCACTATTGCCACTAGGTCCGGCAGCACTCTGGAGATGTACTACAGGACGAACCCACAGCTCACTGCCAAAGCGTTGCCACCAGTCCAAATGGCTCAAACAGCTTAGAACCTTCCAAGCCCGAAGATGAGGCCAGGCTGCTCGTCGCCAAGTCTTTGCTGCTGGTCCAGCGGCTCAACCCAGTTTAGAACGGGGATCTGCCAGCACGAAGGCAAGGGGGATCCGTCGCTCACCACCAAAGCGTCGCCACTAGTCCAACTGCTCCGACCAGCTCAGAGACAGCCCACCCTCAAGGGAACGAGTGCTCACCACCAAGTCTTTGCTACTCGGTCCAACGGCTCAACCCAGCTAGAAAGGCGTCCCAATCATCACCAAGCAAAGCCACTAGTCCAAATAGCTCCAACCTAGTTTAGAACATCGACCCCAACATCGAGGACTTACACAGCTCATCACCAGTCTCGCAATTCGGTCCAGGTTGACTTACGAGGAGTGAGGTCCGCTAGCAGGACCCACAACCAAAGCCACTAGTCCAAACAACTCGTCCAGTTCAGAACAGTGCACCCAAAGGACGACATTGCTCACCGCTCGTCTTGCTTACTCAGTCCAACAGCTGGTTTCGAAAGGCGTGCCGATTTCCACCAAAGCCACTAGTCCAAACAGCTCAACAAGCTTAGAACGAAACGTCGAACCTAAAGGCAAGGGATCCATCCTCACAATACTGGGTGATCGTCGATAGGACAGCTTACGTTTGCACCAGTCTTGCAACTCGGTCCGAAGGGTCGACTCTGGTTTAGAACGGGGATCTGCCGGCACGAAGGCAAGGGGGATCCGTCGCTCACCACCAAAGCATCGCCACCAGTCCAAACAGCTCGACCAGCCTAGAACTTCGGGACCACAGTGCTCATCAGCCAAGTCTTTTGCCACCAGTCCAATGGCTCCACTCCAGATCAGGATGGCAGATCCAAGCCCGAAGGCGAGGGCCCACCAATTCATCACCGAAGTATCGCTACTAGTCCAATGGCTGCAACCAGCTTTGAGCAAATGACCCACACGCCGTCCTCATCAACAAGCCAACCACTTGGCCGATAGCGTCACCGATGCATGGTACAAGACCAACACCAGCAAATAACAACTCCACATCCAAGTCACAGAGACACCGAAGGGAATCGGGAATTTCTTTCTCGCAACAAACCCGGTATACTACCTGTAACCTACCCGCCGTATAGCCAGTGCGCCCGAGAGACTCCGAAGAATCACGGGACGATCAAAGACCTGACGGAGTAACATAATTGGCAGGCCCCGGGTTCGCTCTTTCACTCAAACAGTCCAAGCCCAGTATACTACCTGTAACCTACCCGCCGTATAGCCAGTGCGCCCGAGAGATTCCGAAGAATCACGGGACGATCAAAGACCTGACGGA
>JAHWFP010029410.1:0-20377 GCA_023313725.1 Lithobius niger
ATACATACGGATGTTGAGCCATGAGGAAGGGATGAACTTGCTTGTAATACCATCAGCTCGATCGAGTTCCTTCTACGTCGAATTCAAGGCAGAACTGACCGAGCGACCAAGCTCAAGGCTCTGCACGAGAACCCCCTTCATCAAGGCCAAACCAACAAACTTGTTCGACGACTTAATGGAAAAAAGTTTGACAGGCAGCGAGACAGCACGTCCACAGTCCCATAACGGTGATTGTTTTTTTTTCTCTTGGCGTATATACACTACATAGTTAGGGCAGCCATATTAGTAGGATGACAATTAGTCTGAAAGGCTGTATTTTTTTTTCTTTTTCAGCCACGGCTTGCTTTGCTAGAAAGTTGTAACGTATTGCATAGGGGCGGAGGATATGGGGGTGGGGGAGAGGCATGGAACTACACCAAAAATAATAATAGTACTACACGTGCCTCTTCTGGCCAATCGTTTGGAAAATCCCAAGTCCCCCAACAATAACCTGACAGTTAGCCGATGATTGTAGAGTTAACTGCAGAGAAGACTACAAATATGAAAAATGTGTCGGAAGAATGACAATTAATGCGGATGTTTAATAGGCCTGTTATTATCGTCTGATAATGCGTCTATAACCGTGGTATTAGTGATAAAGTACTTTTGTAACAATCCCGCAACAGTATAAGACGTCAGCGAATGTTCACTATCTTTTTTTTTCCTTCCAAGCTTCGAAATTTTCAAGAACAAAGGGTTGGGAGCAAATCTCCTCAAATACTGAAAAATGAGGTTGGCAACAATCAACCACTGACGCATTATTTCAAAACACAACTTGTAAATTTTTAGATGACCGATCAACGTCACACTGTTATAATATTACAAAACAAAAACGAGCTCGTTTGATGTTTAAGGTAAGGTTTAACTGATCCGTAGTCAAAACAGTACTAGACTAACAGGACTATACAGTACTGGAACACCGGTATGTGAAACCTTACAGGAAAGTTAATTTGTGTTCCTTTGCTGTTTTAACTTCGGATCAGTTAAACCTTACCTTAAACATCAAACGAGTTTGGTTTTGTTTTCTAATTCGTGATACTTGGACATACCACGTGTTTTTTTCTGCATTCGTTGCAAATCCACTGAATTTCGCTCGCTTCGCTCACTCATTCAGTGCAAGTCCTTCTTTGGGAAGTTTGTTTGTCTGCCGCTATCTATCAGCGGCTTTGTCCGTTATTGGCGGAGCGAGCGAGCGAAGCGTAGCCTATAACGGACACCAAATTGCAAAATGTTGGTCCGTTGGTTGCACATTTTTAGTCTGGGTGGAGCCCAAACGAAAGATCGGATTGGAATGAAATTTGGTACAACGCTTGATACCCCAAACAGTATTGCTGAGACAAAATTTGACGTAAATCGAACAATTATTACGGGAGAAATAACAAATTTTCGAATTTATTTCTAACACTCACCATTGTAAATTTGGAATCGTGAATAGTTAAGGAATTCCGACGAAGCATACACTGTGCTGTTGGTAATCAAGTGAACTTTAAAAAGAAAGCCAAAATAAATCATCGTAGCTTTCTTACAGCTAACAATCTTTTTTGACATAACTCAACGAAATAATAACATTTGATCATAACACTTTAACCACTAGAGGAAGACAAGCAAATGGGAAACAAACCAGAAGGATTCGTTAACGACTCACATTCGTTTCATGTAAAAAAGAATGCTTGCAGGAATTCAGCCAACATGGCAACCAAAGTGGCGTTGACGCTATCAACGGAAATCTCAAATTTGAAACATCAAATCGCCGCTGCAGGAGGAAACCATTCATATAATACGACAGACACAGCAGACCACGTATTTATATCACAACACAGAACAATAATTTGGCTTCGTATTGTAATTTCAAGATTTCTAGATTGCTATGGAAACTACACTCTCCATCCCATGTTGCCAGAATAAATAGGCCTAACATCCAACCCAATAGGCCTAATTTCTCTACTGTTGTCGCTTACGAAACTAAAACGGGACTAACAATTTGGCTTAAAATTAGGATTTAGAATTATTTAAATTCTATGTTCACAGCCAAGCTAACACCGGCTGATCAACAATTGTAATAATTCCAATTAAAAAAAAAATTAGCGTTTGGCGTTGCAGTACGTGCCAGAGGTGTGCGCTTCAACATTGTCGTAGAAGGCAGCGTAGAGAGCCGCGGATGTTTCGAATCTTTTGATTGTTGTGAAGTACTATTGTTACTGGTGATTGTTTAGCTTGCAATTAAATGCTTTATTGTTAATATTTTAAATCTAGGAAAGATACTCTGCAATAAATATAAACAATGTAAGTATTATTGACGGTGGCACGTTCTTTGCCAGCTTAACCACGGCGGCACGTTCTTTGCCAGCTTAACCACGGCGGCTAACGTTGTATTTTACAACGGCGGCGACGGCGCAAAAAGGCTGCAAATAACGAAACGGATACTAAATATGGGTGCAAACGAAAGTATCTTAAAATTAATATGAAACGTAGCCTAGCTAAAATGTAAAAAACACCAGCAAAAAGCTTCAGCTCAACTGTAGCCGAATGAATATTGCCCCGAGCTTTTTAAGGACCATTAGCAAACATTGCACAGCCATTATAATGAGAGGAAATACAAATTTAAAATAAATTTTTCTTCGCTCCGCCTACAATAGGCCCAAAGCCTGTTTCCTAGTTTGTAATATAGGACGGCAAGCCAAATGGGCAACGGACATTTTAGCTTTAACACGGGAGAATGATGTGAAATCATTCTATAAATCAATTCGTAATCAGGTTAATGCTTTCTCTTCACGTGCGGGTGAATTGTTCTCTCGCCAGCATTGTTAGCATTTTCATAATCTTCAGTCTATGCCATGGCCTGGCGTTTGCTGATTGGCATTGTTGCATAAAAACAATGTTTAAAACGATGTAAAACGATAAAACGGATCGTTCAGGGCACAGTAACTCCGGAACGGGACGAATAATTGAAATTTCTGTTTCTATAAAGGGCACACCACCGGAAGTAGAGCTTACAAATGAACTAAGAACCAGCTTTATGTGACAATTGGTTTAGTCTCTAGAGTGGACTGTATATAAACGTGTCCCACAAGGATCACCACCATATAAGAAAAAATGAAACTCAAGATTCCAGCTTAAGCCCAGATCTCCAATGTGACAATTCGGAAATTAATAAAAGTTGGCACACGTGTTGGCTCAGTCCGTCAAAGCTCAGTCATACACCAAATTTCAGTAGAAAATGTTGAAAGACGGCGGAGAAATTAAGCATAGAAATTTAGGCTTTAACATGGAAGACCGACGTCAAACTTTACAGTAAAGGGCCTTTATTAATAAGTCTCACAATCAACATTATCTTTCAACAGACAGAGCAAGGCGTCAAGTAAAAATTCGTAAATAAGTGAAACAAGAAATCCATGTAAAGTTTTCGGGCGGTTGGGAGAGCCAGAGAGCGAAGTGAGGAGAACGCCACCGAATTGAATGAATGCATAAAAACGCTAAAACGTACAGAGCAGGACATAAAGTAAAAATAGGCGAACCAAGAAATGCCGAAATCACCCTGTATGTATAGAACAAAGTGTGTAGTTCGCACTTCAGTTTATAAAATTTAAAACAACTGCCAGAAAACACCTGCACTGTAAAACAATTTTAGTTCGTACTACATTTTATGAAATTTAAAACAATGTCGAAAAACACCTGTATCGTGCAAAACAACTGTAGTTCATACTACATTTAATGAAATTTAAAACAATACCAAAAAACAATTGTACGTAAAATAAGTAAGAGACCCTCCAGTCCTATAGATTTGCAAGGTGCAACTGCACCTTCTGCAGATGGCTGAAATCCGCCACTGATTCGAACTATGAATGGATTCCAATAATATACAGGCCGTAAACATGGCATCCATATAGCAGAGAATTATTCTTGCATCGTTTTAATATACATAAATGTCAATTTGTCATCGATGTTTGTCTTCTATTTATGATGATGTCTATCTCCGTAAATAAATACGTCCCATTTTTCTCTTTACATTAATTCCACATCAGAGCCCAAAACGTTTAACGAAAGAAGCTTTGTTTTTCTTTGTTGTCATCTGTTTTCTGGACAGTTGATAAAATGTTTTCTATTCACATTTCATCATCATTACAGCTTCCAAGTGCCGTCGTCATGCATTACATTTGGCCAATTAGTAATATCAATCATATTATCTACATGTTTTCATACGCGAAAAAAGAAGTCATTCATCAATAATTGAAGCCCATCGCTGTATACGGGCTTACGATGGATGGCGAATCTGTTTTTTTGCCATATCAATCTCTAAAGACAGGTTTAACAAGGTTCGAGTCATTTCTGTAACAACCTTGGCCTAATAACTATACAAAAAAGTAACACGTGGTCTTCTAATTGGATTTTTGCACGATGCCAAGCTATCGACGGCATTAGCCACAAAAATTAACATAATGATGGCACATCTTGGAAAATCATGTAAAAATAGCGGCTTCCTGTCGTACCTGGGGAGGAATGTATCCACGAATTGGTGCTCACGGTCGGTTTCATTTTCCCATCCGAAAGTCTTAGTCTTATTGATTTCCTTTGAAATGCAGTGAAAAGTTATTGCAGTTTAAAATATTGTACACTAAAAAACTTAACAAAAGTCCGCTATGTGAATAAGTTACACAATTTGTTGTGAAGCCTTTGGAAGCTGTCGTAGCACCTCAAAGTGGGCCAAGTGGGCCAATCACTTACCACCGATTGAAAATCGTACGAAAAGACCGTGGCGCCATCTAGCGGCAATGATATTGTTGCCATTTACAGCTTGTTTTCAGATGCATGAGGACGTAACCACGTTTTCATTCAATAATTAAGGAGGCTCGTGGCTTGTTTATTTCGTTAAAAGAAATCCACCCAAAACCAAAACTGTTGTAAGAGAAGCTGCCAAGTTTCCAAAAAGGGTCGGCCTTTGAAAGTAGTGATATTATTCAACGAGGGAAAGGCCACCAAAGTTAATCCTACTAGCCAAGTTAATCGCACCGACTAATGGTTCGAAAGTTAAATGAAAACTAGAACATTGCTACTTACGGTAGCAATCTTCAAGTTTTCATTTAACGTTTAAAGTATTATTCAGAGCGATTAACTTGGCTAATAGGATTAACCTTGGCGGCCTTTCCGTGGTTGAATGATATCAATACTTTTAAAGGCCGACCCTTTTGGGAAACTTGGTGACTTTTCTTATGCCAGTTTTGGTTTTGGGTGGATATCACAACTATCATAGGACTGTGACGGTCTTATCGTCCGTCACCTCTACCTTTTTTTCTGGAAGAAATTTATGTCTATAAATTTACTCATTCATAATTTTCACATTTAGGATACCCCAATTAGACGTTACATCAGCTAAGATGACACGGTTTGGTTTATTGTATGCCCATGTTTCACATGCTTAAGTTTGTTCAATGCCATTTTTGAAAGAAATTACGTTGATGCAAGCAAGTGCTAGATAGTACTCGATAGCGCTAGACGTTACGAGATTCTGCTGACTTTCAATCGGTGACAGTGCCACTTTAAAGTAATCTTGCTTCGAGGTTGTGCAGTTTTTGTGATAGTTCACAACAGTTGTATCGTGATGTTGCCATAGGGTTTAGATGATTTAAAACATTTAAATTCTTTTAACTTAAAATTTGAACGATTTGAGTTTTTTGTAGTTCCGTTGCATTCAGTGGAATGGTTTCCAATTTTTGATCACTTTTGCAGGTGATTTATCGTAGAAGGGGTGAAGCAAGAGCCTAGTAAATATTCTGGTGAGACAAACAATCCAGCTTTCACAAACTGGTACTTACATATTTTTAGAAGCTTTTCCATAAAAGTCGCTTTTAGCGATATCACGTAACTTGAGTATAGCTTTATTTGAATAGGTTGTACAGGTTCCTTGGAATTCACTGACTATGTAGACAGTCTCAGCACCATCCGTTGCTGCCTTCAAACGTCTACTGGGGCTGTACGAATTGAATTCCATCTTAAAAAGGCCTGACCATTGTGCACTTTAGCTCCCACTACCCTTTTAATATTGTAAGTTTGCAGCTACTAAACTTTGAAACTTATGGACTGGCATAAGTGTCACCCTTTACCCTATCTGTTCCTATCACCTTTGACATCATATTTATTCAGTTCCGTCACCCCTCTGCAGACATGGAACCGTCAAATGTCCGGATGATGTAACATTTGGTGACTATCCCGATTTAGCCGAATCCAGTGTCTCCACTCGTGCACACTAAACTCGAACTCATATTACCGAACTTCCTTTTGTCTCGTGAATGGAAGTTCCTTTTTTATTGGGTTGTTCTTCCTTGTAACAAATAAATTGCCCAATTACCTTAATTCTTCTACTTTCTTCTCACGGTGGAAGATGTGATACAGTCCCTCATACGACCACTACACGCATTCTCACATATTTTATTTTGTTTTAATTATCCATGTTTGTCATCCAAATCTTCTGGTGCCATTCATCTTCTTAACGGTTATATACGATGATTTGAGTGTTTGCCTCCTGTCGTCAAGGCTACTTGGCTACATGAATCATTCGTAGATATAGCCTCATGCAGACACTGGACCAGCTATTAGAAACCCACGCTGCCCTCACACAAAAAATACGGCAGAGGTTGTGTGTGGACTATACACACTGGCGTAACACTGTCACATCTAGACACACGCTAGTGTGTCGCGCCAAGTTAGGCAACAAACATCACGACAAACATCACATCAATTCAATTGTCGAGTTTGTAAACCATTGTAGCGCGACGCCATAGCGTTAGTGTCTTATATCCTGAAGCATAGTTGGGCACATTTTAGGTACTTGAGGAAAAATAATAATGCGGTACAAAAGCTTAGATTGTGTTGAAATCGAGAGCAATGACCCACCTGACAAAAATTAACTCGTGTAGGAATGCCAGCTAAGCTGCTTTCAATGCAAAATTTGACCCTCAATAACGTTGAAAATGTGTTACTATACTAGTTACTACCTCGCTAACTAGCTCATCCGCTCATCCCCATGTTAAATCCCATATGTTGATTTTTCATCGATACCGAGATAACGGGAAGGCTTCCAGCTATGAAATTGGACGAATGGTTGCAGTACAATACGAACTGTGTACCTTTTATGGTTTGAAGCCTGGGGGCGTAACGGGGATGGCGTGGGAGGGCGCATAAGTACGAAAATATTGTTATAATCATTGTTAGTATTGTCGGCATCGTCCCTCATTGGACGGCCAAAGTTCGGACAATGAGAACGTGTATACTGACGTGCGTGCCTACACACACACTAGTGTATTACGATAAATCTAACAACGTTGCAAAGAAATTGTATTCACATCCAATTCACGAAAAATAAACCAACTGTAAAAACACAGCCAAAAACTAATCACCAAGTTGAGAGTGGTTCGGCCCTTCAAAGGGCTGATATCAAGACACCAAAACTAACTAAATAAAACAAATTACAACAAAATTAAAACCAAACCAAAAATCTATAAAGAGGTGACTAAGTTGTGAATGGTTCGGCCTATAGGCAAAAGATAGTAGCAAACTGTTGAAAAGCAATTTCTTGTTGACGTGGCACTTTATTATACATCTGCACGGTAGTGGAGTTGAGTCAATACGCAATTAAAAAAAAAGAGTGATATCATATCAAAAACCAAAACTGGTAAAAGGGGCCGCCAAGTTCCGAATGGTCAGCTCTTCAAAGGAGTGATATCAACACACCAAAACATTCGCTAACTTAATCGCACTGAATAATACTTTGTACGTTAAAGGAAAACTTGAACATTGCTACTGAAAGTAGCAATGTTCTAGTTTTCATTTAACCTTCGAACTATTAAGCGGTGCGATTAACTTGGTGAATGTTTTGGTGTGTTGTTTAAGGTTTAATCAAGTATTATGTAGGCTACAACCAGCTGGACCCGTGCAGCATGCACGGGTCCAGATGGTTGTAAATAATACTCGTTCAGTGGACCTTGGACGAATGACCCAAGAGTGGACATCCCGACAAAGACACCATTAAAAATCTAGAAAAAGATATTCACAGGAACAATTTCAAAATGGCGAAAATCAAAATGGCCACCAGTGTTATTGGTGAAAAGCCATTATCTTCGTACCTGTCACACCAATTAAATCCATTTTTTTTATTAAAGAAAAATTTTAAAGGAATAGTTTTATGTCGTATAATCCAGAACGGATCGAGCACATGTTTGGCCCGTTTAACGTACACCTACTGAAAAAATAAAAAAATCGGGACCTCCAGCTTTGCATCTCGTAATTGCTACGAAAACAAAATTGGACCTTATCTCGAAAGGTGGGATTAACTAAATCAACATTGCCATCGGCCAATCACCACATGGCGATTAACTTTTGTGGTCTGGCGATCGTTGCTTTTTACCTACAAGGTTCATACTCATATCTGAAAATGAATATCCCTGACTATCCCAGATTTTCCCTGACTTGTTTCTTCAAATATCCCTGACCTTGCAATTTTTTTGAATTTTTCAATTATACAGAATCAACTGCTCATTCTGCAAGCCTGGCCAATTGACTACATCCGGGGGGCATAGCTGGAGATTTTTCACAATTTTTTTATTTAAAAAAAAAGGACAAGAAGGTAGTAGCAAAGTGAGTGGGACTTACAAGACCACTCGTAAATGAAATTCTAAAAATGAAAAAAAAAAAAAAAAAGGGTCACGCAAAAAAAAAAAACAGTCAAAAAAAGAAAATCCCTGATTACCACTGACTTTTCATCAATTTTTTCATTTTTTCCCCTGACTTTCCCTGACCGTATTTCATATCCCTGACTATCCCTAATTTTCCCTGACTTTCCAGGTCGGTATGAACCCTGACCTAGTCGCCAGATTGGTGACAAGAAGGCAGCAAGTTAACGTGTAGGCTTCAGCACAGTCTCCATATTATTTTTCTTGTTGAATTTATTCTTTTACCTCAATGTTAACGTCAGGGAACAGTTTGCCCAATACCACTGCTCCCCCCCCCCCCAACCCCGCTCTCTTTACAGTAATAAATATAAATAAATAAATACGTTAAATAAATATAAACAATGTTCAGCAATATCTGAATCAAAACTGTTATAAACTGCATCTCAAGGAGTATTGGGATTCACTTCATCATGAAAACACTATAAACTACATGTTTCGACACGCATCGTGCGATAGAACACAAAAAGTGACTAATGAAAGCCAAAAAAAAATGTTAATGTTGTATTATTGGCGAACGGGAGTGGCGTTTGATATCACGACTTCAAAAGGCCAAAAACTTTGTGGCAATCTTCAACAACTTTTACCTTGGTGATGAAGATTGTTCATGTTGCTGCACACTTGCATATCAGCTACTGTATTATTTTTCCTGTATCTTATTTTTTTTTGAAAATGTTACTTAAAGTTCGAATAAGGTTCTGAGCATTTATCATTTTCATAATATTGTTGATTATTTAAAATTCTTAGCGGTTCTACAAATTACAGTACAACACGTCATAGCAAAAAGCTCCATGTACGTTTTTTTTTTTAATTCTTTGTTTGGAAAGCGTCCAGTTCAGAAAAGAAAGAAGGTCAACCTCGAAGAGATCTCATTCCTTTACTTTTGCATTCCATTGCTTTCACTCTCTAAGAAGAAAAGAATTCACGAAAATTTATACGAGTCAAGGAACCCAAGCTAAAGCTGGATATTTTACGCTTGAGAAACAACATAGGAATACATCACGGCCATCAAATGTAAAAAAAAAATAATAATAATAATTTTTCTACCTGTATACAGTGAGTGTCCGTCATCACGAGTGAAACGGTATTTTTTTTCATAACTATGGCCTTGAAGTTAGAACAAAATACGACCTTGCGTTTATTGTTTTTGCTACAACGTAATTTGCAACGGGCCGCCTTTCAGGTTTACGCCTCTCGCACGCATGTTTTAAAATGCCGTGTAAACAAGAGTAGACATTTATTTAACTCTTTCTAAGTTCTAACGGGGGAAAAAAATTACAGTGAAAGTTCCTTGAGGAGCAATAATTGCAGTGGAGTAGGCTGCAGAAATCAACTGGGACACGCGAAGTAACGGTTTCGTAGCGTAAACGGAATGGTTTTATGAGCGGTATTAGTTTCCTATTTGAGTGCGTGAAAGCCCCATTAAAAAACTGAGCACGTACCGCGAACGCTTTCGAAGTTGATAGGCGGACATGAGGTATGTACGGGCATTAGGACACTAATACCACGTTGAATTACGCAACGGAACTAAGTGCTGAATTAATTCAGTAGATATACTTACATCGTTTTTGACTGCCACGCGTTTGGCGATGGCTCGAAGAAGCTTCCGCTCTACGCCGTAGCACTATTTTAGATCAGTTTGACAGTTTAACTAATGACAGCTTGAACCTTCTTCCCGGTGAAACTCCCCGCCATCCCGTTGAAACTCGAGCCAAGGCAACTGCCTATTAACTTAGCCTATGCAAACGTATAACAACAACAACAACAACGCTACAAAGCAGAGAGAAAAAAACAACAACACAAGAATAGAGTTTCCGGAGAAGCACATTTGGAAGATCACCAAATCTGTGAACTCTGCTAGTACTAGTAGGAGTTTAGCAATTCATGGACTGTTGTTATGAAGAAAACTCTCATGTAATTAGGGAGAAAAAACTGTGGAGAAAAAGCTGGATTATAGACAGTAGTGTTAGACGGGAGGATGATCCATCACGACCAGTTTGTGGGATTTCTTGGAAGACGACTAGAGTTTTTAATACTAGGAATTGATCCCTATACATTATACCGCATAGTATTAACAATGGTGGACGAACGAGAGGGTTTCAAAAAGCAGACTTGTATTTTGACCCTGATGCTATTCCTCAACAAATCCTTACGCTACATCAAGCACCTTATGCCTTTTGATAACATTTCTATAACTCCTTTGCTTTACAGGTAACACTGAAAGGTAGGTGGGGGGGACGTGCACCGACGTGCGATTAAGGCAAATAACGCGAGCGGTTAGAAATAAAATTTGTCCCCAGTGGTGATCACCACCATGCAGCCACCCGTGCCAGTCCACCACCGCATGGTGCCACGTTAAAGTTAATTCTCTGTGGCTCTTCAGCCGCATCTGCTGTGTCAGTTCACTGTAGTTCTCCAGACACCTCTGCAACATCAGCTGACTTTTTCCCTTGGAGCTTTTTTAGCCGCACGCTTTACGCCTAATTTTCTCCATCCATCGACGTTCTTCTGCTGTTTTTTTGTATTGCAGTTTATCAGTCATTTTTGTACTGTTGCTCTTAATTAATGCCATATTCGTTTATAAATGGGCGTAAATAACTTGTGTGCGTTGTGGCGAACCTATGACATCCTTTCTGTGGCCTTTTCCACAAATTGCAGGTATTCAGAAACACGTGAAAAGGAGAGAGCAGCCGCTCACAGAAATAGTTCCAGTTTTAAGTAGCATTGCAAGGCAGAGACACACTATGTCGACATTGAAATTATCATAACATGTAATGTTACAAACAAAAACTTCAAGTGTGCCGTAAAAAAAGGGGTTATATGATTGAAGTTTCACTTTACTTGTTAACATGTACACGGATAACAAATGATGATTTTTAATTGAAATAATAAAATGTACAATTAAGAAAACTGCACCAGTTTAAGTGCTGTTGTGCTTTACGTTGATATATATGATATGATGATAAATATATGATTGGTAAAGCACAACAGCACTTAAACAGATGCAATTTTCTCAATTGTATATTTTATTATTTCAATTAAAAATCACCATTTTTTATCCGTGTACATTTTAACAAGTAAAGTGTAACTGCAATCATATAACCCCTTTTTTACGGCACACTACGTTTTTGTTTGTAATCCGTGTACCTTTTTTACAGCTATGGCATCACGTTACAAAGGTCTATGCATGCAGTCGGTTGTTGCTGGCCACTTTGAAACAATTCAACTCAGGTCTGAAAGCCTGCCTCTAGTAAATAAATACACCATTCTATCGTTCCTAGGTGCCAAAGGCCTCGAAATAACATAGCTTAGTTTCTCTTAAATCTATACGCGTTTAGCTGAAACACGGATTCTTTCATTTTACCCTTCAACAGTAAACTTTTCAAGTCAAGTCAAGTATCGTTTATTGGGGCTTGTTGAAACAATTCCAACTCAGCTATGAAAGCCTGCATCTAGTAAATAAATACACCATTCTATCGTTTCTAGCTGCCAATTTCGAGCCTCCAAATTAACAACGTAGCTTACTTTGGTTTAAATCTATATGCGTTAGCTGAAACACGGATTCTTTCATTTTAACCTGCAACAATCAACCTTTCCAATTCCAATTGTTTTATTGGGGCCTCGGGCCTCGGCTACGCGCCCGCCTGAAGATCTAGTACAACGATACAAAGAAACCACAACCACATAAATGTTGCCAAATACATGTGCAGACACAAGAAAAACATATACAGCTTGATCTCTCTATTACCACCCCTACTACAACTACTATCGAGCTACATGTAAACATAAGAGGATGAGAGAGCTCACAGTCGCACTGCAGTCATACGTTGCCACCGCTAACCAATACTTGGTTTTATGTTTCCTTTCACTTGTCCGGAGCAGACCCTCCAAGGACATGATACCGCCAATCTTCCGCCTCAGCAAGTCTCGCGTATCGCCATGAAGCACACACTCCAGGAGAAAGTGTTGCACCGTGCCGTCTCTACCACACCTGCATGATGGCTGATGATGCCACCCAAGATGCCACCTGTGCACTGGGAGTAGCGAGTGTCCTATGCGTAGCCGTGCAACAATGCACGCTGCCCAATAGGGCAGACTATCTAAAGCAACATTATATGAGCATACTGGAGCTAACTGATGCAGAACTCTGCCCGTGGTGGCACTGCTCCACTGCCAATCCCACAGACGAAGCGTTCGCACACGCAGAGGTTGTTTATGTAAGTGCACCGACTGCGCAAGGTGAACAGTGGACGGAGCAGATAAAACAGCCTCCTTTGAAGCCGCATCCATTCATTCTCCGTTTCACCGCTGTGGCCCTTCACCCATTCCAACGTTGGTATTCCGTTTGAGTGGCGGTTCATAGCTTCCAACAGATGGAGAAAACCATGGGATCATCGAACCTCATTGACTGGACCGCTGCCCTAATCGAGGAGATACATGACCGGGACTCAGTGATGATGGAGACATGGGCAGCTCTAAGTCAGCAGCAATGTCAAGGGCCACCGAAACAGCAGCCAACCCCCAAACAAAGCTGGAGTGTACTCCACCAAGAGTACATTTGACCACCAGCTTGAGCCGAGGAATGTAGACACCATTTTCCCCAGTGCTTGATTCTAACCTGTAAGAGGCGTCTCAGAAGATCTGACAAGCCTCAGCACACCCAGGGCGCAACACATTACGGAGCTCAGCAATCCACAGCCACGGGCACGGTGGACAGACTGAGGCCACATTTAGGAGCGAAACTAAGTCCGCGCAACACAAAATCCGTGCAACACATGTTGCGCAGGCACAGCGATACAAGATCTCCTCAGCATGGAGCGTCAGTGGTGGCTCCCCAGCCTCAACCCACAGTGCTTGGACAGGGGTCGAAACCAGACAGCCAGTAACAACCCTTAAGCAGTCATTCACCACCATCTGCAAACCATCCAAATGCTTCAGTGTTCCAGCAAGGAAGGCAGACGATAGTACAGAGCGGGTCTAATATGCACACGATACGCAAGACATTACCATGCCATGCCATACGCCATTGTGCTGAACAAGTGCTTTTAAAATCGGTAGAAGATTAGCCACCTTGCTCCGCAGAACCTTCGAATGCTCATCCCACTCTAGACCGCCATCCAGCCAGACTCCAAGGTACTTAATGTGCTAAACACTTTGAATACACCACTTATACAGACACTGAGAGACGCCGACCTAACACTCTGCAACTTGGAAAATATTAAAAGCTCCGTTTTCGCAGGAGCCAGAGCCAGACCCTGCACAGCTAATTTACTAACAACCTCAGCCAACACATGCTCAATCACGCCAGAGGGCATACACGGATCATCAGCAACGAACCAAAGTGCAACATCATCTGCATAACAGACAATGATGTTGCTCTCCTCAAGTTCAACAAGGACCTAATTTATTGCTATGGCAAACAAGACAGGACTGAGGCAATTGCCCTGCAGCAGCCCTCTGTCTGTGACACACTGAGTCGACTAGGACCCATTCACTTTTGTAACAAAAGTCCTGTCACCAAGCAGGGACACGATGGCATCAGACAATTTCCTGCTTACACCCATCCGATATAGCGAAGCCTGAACCCACGCCATGCTGACTGTGTCATAAGATACCCTGATATCCAGGAAAACTATGACAACAGCCTGCCCGTGAGCCCACGCCTCCCTTACACCAGACAGAAGAAACAGGACAGCATCCTGAGCGCTGCACCCAGTTCTATGCCCAAACTGCCCATCCATGGTATTCAAAGTGCCAGTTGAGACGAAACACCAACATCCTCTCATAGACCTTGAGCACACACGATAACAATGCTATAGGGCGGTAATTACGAAGGTCAGAACGTGCACTGCCACGCTTGTGAACAGGGATCAGGACCGTAAACATCCACGAGGCAGGAACAGGACCCCTATCAAACAGGCCCTGATAAAACAGCAACAGAGCCTGCCGTCCGTCTGCAGTCGGAGCTTGGAGATCCCTATATGATATCCGGTCAATACCAACAGTACTACTCGTCCTACATTTACCAAGAGCCAAAAGCAATTCTGATGCAATGAACTGCGCATCACATGCAGAATCTAAAGATAGACTGGTCAAGCAAGACTGTGGAGCTGAACCGCTCTGCAAAGAATACACGCTTGCAAATCTAGCATTAAATGCATCCGCAAGCGCCTATCCGCTGAGTACCGTAGTGCTCGGCTCCCCACTCAGTTTCGGACTATAAGCCCACACTACAGGACTGCGATTATCCTGGGGACGCAAAGCTCGCCACGCAGAGGAGACAGACACAGCTGCAGCAACTGCCTCACAGACCCGAGCACCGTATTAAGCCTTTTCAGTGCGGATTATGAACGCAAATTCTAAGGACGTCGCTCGGTAGACCAGCCACAAAACCGTTAACGGGTTCCTCTTCCACTTCCTGTACGACGGACATCTATTCTTCACAACAGCAGTGCACACATTAGTCCACCACACCGGCTTTGGTCTGATTGAACCTGAGTTGACTCTAAACACACGCGAAGGAGTGACAACATGCTTGTCCTTCCATGACTGAAGAGAGCAGTTGTCTACTACTGGCCTGGTGCGCATAGAGGGAGAACCGTGAGGTAACAGGGCAACCGGGAAGTGGTTACTCCCTCTCTGATCCTCTGAGCTC
Organism: Lithobius niger; assembly: GCA_023313725.1. Lineage (NCBI taxonomy): Eukaryota > Metazoa > Arthropoda > Chilopoda > Lithobiomorpha > Lithobiidae > Lithobius > Lithobius niger. Next base: position 15,415 of record JAHWFP010029410.1, read on the forward strand.
TCCAGACGAAACGCCCCAGAATCTCTGATGAACAAAGGAAGAAGTCAAGAATTGACTCCTGAAGCTCCTCAGAGTGCACCTGACAAACGTCGGTGTGACGCTATGAATCACAGTCAGATCCAAATCCTCAATTACACGAACTAGCTGCTGGCCTCACGAATCACAACGAGCAGATCCCCACTCAAAATGTTGGGCATTAAAGTCTCCCATGATTATGCATGGTATGGAAAACTGTCGCAACCATCTTTACAGATCGTTCCAGTGACGCGACATGTTGCATGCAACGCTACCACCGTTACCCACTCTCTACCCAGCCACACCTTGATGCAACAGGCGTCAATTTCGTCTTCCGAAATACATGCACGTAATATATGGAACTTTCCATTTTACAAAGATCGTAACACCAGAATACATACTAGACTTAACACTTATCAACATCCGGTACACTAAGAGAGTCAAAATCGCTTATACGTGCTTCCTGAATGCTTAGTTATTATGTCTTTGCTCAACCTTTTAGCAAATGCATAACAAGTGCGCGAAGAATGGATCTGGAGTTTGCTGAGTGACATTGTTCCCTAATTACAATGGTCAAAACAATGTAAAATAACCAAAATGATCGTTCAGGGTCCCGTAACTCCGGAATGGCTCGACCAATCAAAAAAGCGGTCTCTGTGAAGATGAAGCCTAGGGAAATTTCTGGCTTAGATCATGTTTCAGATTTCAGGTAGGTGCAGTAGTTTTTTTCTGAAACCGTGTCATACAAGAACAAGAACAACCACAACAACAAGTGAACAGTTTCAAATTTACGTGTGGCTTCCTACTTTTACTCTTGCAAGGAATTGCGTAAAAAATTTGTATAAATATATCTTCCATACCTATCTACTGTCCGCCCAAGTTTGGTCGAAATATATTGAATAGGAACGGAGAAATTAATCGTTTTAGTTTTGCTGGAGACGACTTCAATCATATATATACACGGCGATATGATAAACCGCACGGATTTGTTTAACATTATGCTGGAAAATGATTTGAGGCAGCATATTCAATGCTGATGCTGATAGTGGCTCTCCCTTTTGAAACAGGGTGCAGGTCATCCTCCATCATCTAATGGCGGCCACGTAGCCCGGCGTCACCTCCAGATGAAGATGAGGACGATTATGAGTAGGATAATTTAGCTGTAGAGATAAAAGTGAAAAATCTCAGAATCTTTGACATTCCACAATCGATATGGACACGAGGTACCACAAATTCCTTCTCAACCCGAAAATGAGAAGGTTACCAGGTTACGTGTTGGTTTACATTTCCGTCAACCTAACTTACTTTTACCAACTCTATGAGTAACGGTGGGATGTTCACCTTTCTGTCAGGTACCCGTTTAGCAAGCACCAAGTCGTTCATGTTCATTGCAATCCTATGCCAAAAAAGAAATCTACCCAGAAGCAAGAGGTGAAACGTTAGATCAAAGTAACTGGCAGGAAGTGATAATGTTAAATGTATGAGTGTCTTAACGTACACGTCCCGACTAAGTTGAACAGGCAAATTCAAGACAAGATATGGATGACCAATAAGCCGCCAATACGCTTGAGAAAGGGTTGACAAAAGGACAGACAAATGACACACAAAAGGACAAGGGTATGAGACAATGACCCTTTCGGGGTTAAACTAGCTATGCTGAAGCAGCAGAAGAGTAGATTTATGGATGGTTTGGCGTCGAAGATGGCAAATGAGGCAAAGTTATTTTGGAAGACAATCAACTCTTAAAGTCCTACGCCAGCTATTTCTTACATGCCACCAGAGGGGGTTAGTGGTCTTTCGTCTTCTCCCAAGTCAGGATTATAATGAACGAGAAGAAAAAACTGTTGTGAGCAGTTTTAAATGGTCAACAGATGCTCCAAATTTGACAGAAGAATTGCTTTGAATTTTTTATGCTCTTTCACGTATGTTTTCAAAATATCTATTTGTTTCTTCTTTTCATGCCAGTCATCAAATAAAAAAAAATTCACGAAAGTAGTCACTAAGCAGATATTCTTGTTTTAGATCACTGATATCTGTCCTTTAACCATTCTGAGAGGTGAATGGAACCTCCAGTTTTGCTGCTACAGCATATTTGTATTTTTTAAGATTTTTTTCATATATGCTAAGAACCTGTTTCCGATGGGAGCCGGTCGATATGAGACTTGGTTTAAGAGAAAAATTTCGTGAAAAGTAGGACGGGCAAGCTTTTGGTTCAATTATTGATCAATGATGAAAGTAGCGATTGACTATTGCTTACTAAAAGTTGAAAGAAATTAGCAGTGAGAATTATGAGCAAAATTTCAATAACTAGTACAGGAATTGGAGCAACAGGAATTGATTGGAGCTCCTTGATAACTTCAAGTTTTAGTTTAATGTTCAATGTATTAGTGCGATCAAGAATTTATAGGGTTGGGGAGGAGAATTTGTGTCTGAGACCCATACTGACACGTGTTAGGTACATTCGTATTAGTTCAGTCTTAGTTTATAGAGGGCGCCATGTGTTTTATGTGTTAATTTCTACTTAGTTTTTACCCTAAAATTAAACTAAACTAAACGAAACTATCTTGTATTTAATTATTATTCAGTCTAGCTTAGTAGTAATTTAGTTTACTTTAAATTTGGGCTGAAAAATGAGCAAAAATTACCAGATGGAACACGTGGACGTGGCACCCTCTGAAAACTCGGACTGAACTAATAGGGACGAATCTAACATGTTTCAATAGGGGCTTTTTAGAGTTACAAGTTCTCCTCCCAACCCCTATAAATTCTTGGTGCGATTAACTTGGTTAATAGGATTAACCTTGGCGGCCATTCCCTGGTTGAATGGTATCACTACCTTAAAAGGCCGACCCTTTTTGGAAACTTACCGGCTTCTCTTATACCAGATTTTGGTTTTAGGTGGATATCACAACTTTAATGGGACTGAACGTCAAAAGGTCACACTGTCTTATCTTCTTTTTTTTTTCCTCTGGAGGAATTTCATGTCTTCAAATTTTCTCAATGAAAATTTTCACATTTGCCATTGCTCATTTAGTCGCTACATCAGCCAAATTGACACGGTATGGTTTATTTTATGACCATTCTTCTCATGCTTAAGTTTCTACAATTCCATTTTTGTGCAAACTGGCTAACAAATGCTGATTTTCGTTCGCTTCGCTCACTCAATCAGCACGTTCCCTTCAGTTGCTCTTCCCGATCTCAATGAAGCTGGATTTGCTCACTCAATCAGTGGATCCTCCTTCAGTTGGTTTGTGCTTCCCTGCACCTTCGACTTACATTTTCGACAATTTGCAAAGATGTCGCAAGGATATTGGGATTTATCCAGGACATGATAGCTGTAACTTAGACTGTTACACGTATCTTACATGTGTCTCTACCTTTTTTCTTTCGTAATTTTATGTCTATAATAATTCGCCATTACGTCAGCCAAATTGGAAATGTTTTCGTTTGATTTCTTCGTTTACATTTCGTCATGCAGAAATCCCTGAAATTCACATTTACTAAAACATCAGACTGCAAAGCATTTTATTTTTTGGTTCTTAACATAAACCCCATTGGCTCGTGGGTGTTCGTATTGTTGCGTAACCATCATCTAACGTAGTGTACTTGCGCTGCTTGGTCCTCTAGGACTCTATTAATAATCTCAAACTCTAACGTACTTCCCTTTACTCTTACGCAGTCGACTGCATTTTAAATGACTGATTATTTTGTCCTTCGTTGCAGTTCAGCTTTTAGTTCGTCCAGACTTTTACAATAAATCTAAGGACCATGGTTGATTGTCCAAGCTCTTGTTGCTTGAAATCTTCGGTTGTAACACGGAAAAGAAACGTAATCATTGGTTGCGAATTTCAAAATCGTCCTACGCATTTGCCCTGACCCCTACAAGCCCCAAACAAACGTACAATGTTCAGATCACCATGCGTTCGTGTATACATTTTTGTATAAACTTCTCAATTTTTCGCTAGCCATGAGCAATAAGTCTATGGGATTTAACATGGAGAAAACGCTACTAGCTAACTACTGACTAACTAATTAAGTAGCTAGACAGTATCATGAAAACAACGTTATTGATGCATTTTTCTGTCTATGAATGGTGGACACTAATCCTTTAACTTTTCTTTATCCCTGCGCCTTCTCCTTACATATTCCACCATTTTAAATATCCGTTAACTGACTTGTAACTATGTCTGCTGACAATCCATAAATTTAAGTTAGCTTCAACTCGACTCACATTTCTAGGTATAAAGTCCAAAGGCCAGATGATTTATTTTACCTTGTGCAATTGGGAGTACTGGTCGTTAAAGTGCTGGTGAATGGCAGCTGGAACTAAGTACCAGGCTAAGATAGTCATCCGTCGGTGACCCTATCAAACTTTTCCTCTAGGGCTTCCCCTGGTTGATCTTAGGTTTTCTACCCACGCAGTTATTTCTACATATGGTCTAAATTTGGCATGAGTACAATGAAATGTTCACCATCCCCGACCCATGTATTGACGCGCCCTTCCTTCCTTGAAGTGTACAATTCTGCTGCTCCAACATTCTCTCTTTAAATTCGTCCAAATCGGAGTTCTTTGCGAAATGATTTTAATGGACGAAGAACTGGCGATAGAAAGAGAATAATTTCCGTTCTGCTATTAGGGACATCATTAAAGTATCATTAAGGCTAAATTCATAAATCAATTTCACAGAGTTGATTTATGACGCATTTCGTTCCTTTTTTTGCTTGTGATACTTAAGGCCACACGTCCAACGTTGCGTAATGGTGATTCACCATGATGTTATGGGACCCGAATTCTGTTGTAAATTTATTTTTAAATACTGACAGTATGCCATCAATAGTATGCAACCATTAACCCTTTTATCCCTGAATCAGGTTTCAGGCATTCCCCCCCGCCTCCCTATTTATACCTTGGTCGCTGATAGGATTCGAACCAGCATTTCCAAATTGG
>JAHWFP010029414.1:0-24586 GCA_023313725.1 Lithobius niger
TTTTCTGAAAACATAATGTGGAACAAACTATAGATGGGCGCCATCTAGTGACAGGGATATCGATAACCTTGACCGCATGATCCCTGGTGCACGTGGACGCACCAACTTTACATTCAATAATTAAGGAGGCACGTGTCTAGTTTGTTGTGTAAAAAAAAAATTTCTTTGCGCATTCCTTCGCTTGTTGAAATCAAGTGCTACATAGAACTAAATAATGGTAGATGGCGCTAGATCCTTCAACAGGCACCTTTAAGTTTGAGTGATGGCGGTTGACAAAATTTGATGCAGCCATTTAGGCTCAAATATGGCACCAATCTGGTGGGTTCTTTCCCCGTTTGTCTTTGCATCCTGAAATTAGTTTAAAACACGGCAAATTAAAACATCGTTGCTTTCAACTCTTTCAACAGCTAGGTTCTTTCAGCCAGTCCGCCATCTGTATGTGTACAGAGTCTTAATTAACTTCCGCAGAATTAATAAACATGCTATAACTCGTTTTGTGACCAATTACCACACAAGAAGTGAATCTAATAATTTTGTCATTCAGCCTAAAGTTACAAGAGCAAATTTTACAATGACATACCCAACTACATAAAAGATATTACTGAAATTCATCGTTTCCAGAAACACCTGTTTCGGTGGCTAGTGGGTATCAGTACTGTGGCCCTTGAAAATGTATTTAAAGTTATAAGCTGAAAAATACTTTCAGCACTTTTTGTTATCTTGATTTTCCGTTGATTATTTGTAGCATGTTTATTTATTTTTACTGTTGTGGTTATTTTTCTACGATCCACCTTAACTTTGCATTTATTAATAATGATTGTAATAACTGCATTTTCTAATAGTAACTTTGCAGTCACTATTATTAAAAATAGTAATTTAAAATAGTATTACAACAGTAATACAAATAGTAATAAAAATGCTAGTAAAAATAGCTGATAAAAATTTTAACATTTGCTTATGACAGTGGTAATAATTTTATACTGCTATTATTGTAATTTTTGTTTTCTTGTCTACGATACACCCAAACTTGGCAATTGTTTCATATGTTGACATTTGCAATTCTTGTATTTTCAAGTTTATTTTTATTATGGTAGCCAACACACGACACGCGAGCATTAGCTCTTGTGGGGTGAGGGCACATACGTAGTTTTTTACCGATTTGCCCGATTCAATAAACCAATATTCTTCTCTTAAAAATTCTTCTCTCTTCCTACTAGCTATTAGGCTGTCTCGACGTAACTGAATGAAATAATAATAACATTTGATCGTCGCATTTAACCACTGCAGGAAAACACGCAACCGTAAAAACAAAAGGATTTCGTTAACGACACACATTAGCTTCGCTTAAGATAGCCTCGACACCATGTTGCATGGATGAATAGTCCTACTCTTGAATCCAATTCTCCGTTAGCTGCTACTTACAAAATGAAAACGGCAGGTAAAAATTAGGCCAAAAAGCTGACAAATACACCTAAAATCTAAAAGTAGGCGTAAACACTAACACATTTTCAACCGACAATTGTGACGGTCACAAATTTTATATTATATAATAGAGATCGCTGTTGTCGTGGGTGATAGAGGTATGCGCGTATACATTTTCGAAAGTCGTGGAAGTGAACAGAAGACCGGTTGCGACCAGGTAGTCGCTGCTGCCGCTTGATTATGATCATTATAGTGTGTCGATGACAACATACCAAACAACGCGTATATCGAAATCTCAGCTTTTTTTTAATGTTTACTAAAAATCTATAAAATACCCTTTTCTTAGAGGTTAAGGTGTTTGTTTCCATGTTGGCCTCCATGTATAACTCAGTTTTGCAACACTGATTCAAACGTGTGTAAATGTGACAGACTTATTCATGTTTACTGACGTTTTTCCCCGTTAGAAGGTTTTGCGATGTACATGATGCAAAAGTTGTTTACGCGTGAAATACAGTAGAGGGGTGAAAGGATAAGTCGTTTTACATCGAAGCAGTCTGATTTTAAAGGTGCCTATAGAGCGGTGACATTTGCCGCCATATTGGTACCAGTATGGGTTTTGGAGGGCATAACTACAAGGTGCACTACATAAAAATGGAGGGAAAAACAACGGAAGAGCGGATTTTTTAGGCTTAAAATAACGTTGTTTTCTCCAACAACAAAAATCGCGCGTTTTAGGTCTAAGAAATCACTCTTCACAGCATCGGCTTCAGTATAACGCCCTTCTGTTTCTTTCTGCAGTGCCCCTTGCAGCTCACCCATTACGGCTCCAGAATAGAGTTATATACAACAATACTACGTCGTGTCACTGCTCTATTCACCGAATGACAGGATGCAGCATCAAGCGTCGTCTACCATTATTTAGTTCTATGTAGACATGATGGCAAGCGATGGCATGCGATGGCATGCGCAAAGAAGTTTCTTTTTACACAATAAACAAGCCGTGTGTTTCCTTAATTATTGAGTGTAAAGTTGGTGCGTCCACGTGCACCAGGGAGCAAGCGGTCAAGGTTAACTATATTTCTCTCATTAGATGGCGCCCATCTAGCGGTTCAAAATCTGCGTTTCAAAACGGTCGTTCTTGAAACCCCGGAACGGTACCAAAAAGAGACAAACGATTTACACCGTTTGTCTTTGCGTCCAAAAATTAGTTTAAAAACATGGCAAATTAAAATATCGTTACTTCCTTGCAGCTGATAAGTTTTCTCGATGTAACTCAATGAAATAATAACGTCCAGTCGTCGGATTTAACCACTGCAGGAAAACACGCAACCGTAAAAATAAAGCGCCCGTTCTTACGTTAGGCTTAACTTTACCGCTTGTTTCCTGGTGCACGTACACGCACCAATTTTACACTCAATAATTAAGGAGGCACGTGGCTTGTTTGTTTGGTAAAAAGAAATTTATTTGCGTGTTCCTTCGCTTGTTGAAAGTTAGGGCTAGACAGAACTAGATAGCGGCAAATGGCTATAGATGATGCAGCTTGTCGTTTGGTGGCAATCCCCCTTTAACGCAAGTATTTTCGTCGTCGAGAAATTGCGTTTCGCTTTTCGCATTAATTCAGCGTTAATGTCTGCAGCTTAATGGCTTAAGCACGATTTAATTAACTCCACCACATATTCAGACAAGAATTAAACGCCAAACAAATTATTACAACAGTCAGCCTTGACGTTAAAGAATCCATTACATAAGCGGATTCACCAAACACCAACAGTTTTCTTACGCCAGAAATTATCGACAACTTAAAGGAGAAATACGACGATCTAAGCTTGTTTATCCAATAATACACCTTTTTTGAACAATCTTAAAGGTACGTTCCTCCCAACACCATTTTTCTCGATCCTCCACATCATGTACGGCCCCAAAGTTCTATTTGCTTACCGTTAGTCAATCCCTTGGTAAAAATCCGCTTTTAAATGTGGTGTCTAGTCTGGAGAGATTTTCTGTTGAATATTGAGGAGTAATTTAATAGCGTCCTGGGATTATATGGTCCTTTGCACGCTAACAATAACCATGATGTTTCATCTGTGTGTGTGTGTGTGTGCATGTACTAATTTTTAATCTTTTGCTAATAATTACCATGAGATCAAAATTCTAAAAGACTAATCTGGTAAAAATTAATATTATTTATGCCAAAAGAGCGATGACATTTAAAAAGCAACGGGATAACTCTTTCCCAATTTATCAACACCTCAATATCCTGCCCATTCGCCACCTATACGTGTTCAGAACTTTGTTAAATTTTAGGGAATAAGGTTCTCACCTTTCCACTCGCCTTGTCACGAATTATCACACGAGGAATGAATCACTTTTTTACGTTATGCACCAAATGTTTCTGAAGAACGACTACACAAATGTAAGACATACCTTGGAAGAAAATCTTGCAATAAACTACCTGTTGACATCAAAAAAATTACTGACCAGCACACGTTTCAGAAACATCTGTTAGGGTGGTTGATTAACCTGGACAGAAATAGTCCAGAAAGCCTGTTTAGCATTGTGAGCTGAACGTAACATTACCTTACTTACAAACTTTGATGTTTTGCAGCTTTCTGTGTCTTTATTTCTTATTTTTTTGGCTCTGCAATTTATTACAAAGTATTTAACTAAATTTTGTTTGTTTTGCTTTACGCGAGTATTCTTTGAGATTGATTTATATATTTCACTCCTCTTTGTATTCTGCTTTTATCGCCCTTTTCATAAATTTGTTGTGTTTGTACATATTTATGTCGATGTATTTTTTTGTTCATTTCGATGTTGTTTCATTTTGGGTGCCTAACCTTTGATTTTGTTTGAGAAAGTGCCAGTTTAATTGTTTTTCTTTGTCTGCTGCTCTCAAACCACACGCGATCATTAGCTCTTGTGGAATGAGTGTTTGCTTTTGTGCTGAATTTTTGTAATTTGTGTCGGATGAATAAACTTACTACTTACTACTAAAAACTAAAGATCACCGACGAAAAATTATAAGTTTCTAGCCTAAAAAATTATAAAATGTGATGTTAAAATACGAAAATCTTTCCAGTTTGCGTCGGCACAATTTTTGCGTTCATGCTCTTTTAACTACTACACCCAAGGACAACTGAGATAGTAGTTGCGTTCCTCGCTGCGAACAACGCAGCTACTATCTCAGTACGCCTTGTATTACTACGCTGAGTCTCGTGAAACAGTACGATGGTAAGATGCCGATACGCGGATAGCGATCTGCTCGTGGCTGTTATAAGGCAGGTGGAATGTACCTTTAAAATATGTTGTATACAGCATTTTATGCAATAAAAAGAGTTTCAGATTTTCCAAGGCCAACTGAGATTGGCGCTGCAATTCAAGCTCAGTCGGCTTTGATATTTAGCAAACGTAGTACCATGGCAACCAGTATCATTTTGGTATCCTTCCCTCCCTCTCGCATTGATTCTTGTGGCAATAAATTGTCTTATTATTATTTCTAATGCTTGAAAATTGTAGAAAATAAGTTGTAGTACATGAGTGACGTACATCAAACACTCCCTCCCCTCATATCCGTTCTCTTCGTAAATAAGTTTGGCGGACCCCATTTTGAATTCCGATTTCCTATGCCCACACCCTAAAATATTCTTTGGGGTGTCACTCACCGGACACGGTGTGGAATTCCAGACCACTACGATGAAGAACGGATTTGCGTAATAGCCAAGCATAATACCAAATATTTATAATAGATAGATAGATAGATAGATAGATAGATAGATAGATAGATAGATAGATAGATAGATAGATAGATAGATAGATATTATACATATTTACAACATTTATATAGATAGATAAGGGAAAACTTTTAAATGAGTACGGAAAGAATTGTATAATTACACACCCGCATTTCAATTTTTTGGGGAGGGGGATTGCGGCACCTTTCTTTTAAGGAGGAAGGAACTCTTCATATTCAGATAGGGGGTAGGTATACCCCTGCTAGCCGGCCTGCAAGATTCAGGGGCGTCGTGAACCCACAAAATTTGGGGTGGAGTGGGGCACATCTTTTCCAGCTAGGGGTCTGGGGTCCCACTGCAGTGTCCGGGAGCTCACGCATTTTCAGCAATTTAATGAGTTTAAGACAGCTGAAACCCCCAAATTGACACTTTTTAAAAGGGAGGGCTGGCGCCAGGCGGCCGTCGGCCGCACGCAAACCAAAATCGTCTTTATTTTGGGGATATTGGGATGAGGCTGGCACGTGTCCTCCCCCCCCCCCCCTCATGCCCCAATGTCACGACGCCCACTGCCAAGATTAGTAACTTAAACGTACCCTTACGGTATGTTGTTTTTTCCTCTGCTGGTTGCGAATAAATGAAAATCAAGCGTAGGCATCAACTACCTAGTCGCAACCGGTCTTCTGTACACTTCTGCCAGTGTTGAGGCACAAGCCTCTATCACGCACTGCAACAGCGATCTGTATTATGTAATCTAAGGGTAGTAACTATCACATTTGCAGGTAAAAAATGTGTCAGCTTTTAGGCCTAGTTTTCTATTTTAGGAGTAATTTTTAGCTTTTAGGCCTAATTTTTACCAGCTGTTTTAATTTCGTAAATAGCTAACGGGGAATTGGGTTCGAGATTAGACCTATTCATCCATGAAACACGGTGTCGAGACTTCACGTTGTCGTGGCAACGATGAATCTTTAAACTATTAAACGCAGGCATGGTAAATGCGCCATGTCGTGTGTTAAATGCGACAATCAAATGTTATTATTTCATTGGGTTACGTCGAAAAAGCCTATTTGCAATACGGAAGCAACGATGGTTTAATTTGGCGTGTTTTTTAAAGTTCACTTGCCTGTTGAAAAAGGCAATGGACGTACAGGAGATTAAAAATAACTTCGTTTTGAACACGGCACTCGTTGTGGGCGAAAGGCCTCCTCCGCATTAGGTAGGCTTATTGCCTACCTTGAAGGTGCCTTGGAGGTATGCTTATTGCCAGTTTATTTGATAGGTTTATTGAGTGGTGCAGCATCGTGGCATTGTCTGATTCACGTGTGCGTCACTCGCTGATTTGTCGTTTGGCGTTACTATGATTATCCAATGAACGTTGCGGATTAACTCATCAGCATGAGGTAGGAACGCCGCGAATTCGACTCTTGTGATAAAATAATTTAATAATAAGGGGGATTTCATGTTAAGTCAAGGTCGGGAATTTGATGATGACGTGGAAATATGGGACGTTTGAAAACGTGACTTTTGAGGCACCTGCCTGACAAATAAATTTTGTTATACAAAATTGGCTGTGCATATGATAGGATGGTATGGCATAGCCATTTGATTTAAAGACATTGATTTTTCGATATCGAAAATTCCATTCTTGATATCGGAAAATGTGTAGAATTTCCAATATCATTAAGTGAATTTTCGTTATCGAGAAATGAATTATCGATATCGAAAACTCAGTTTCCGACATCGAAAGATGACTGCTGTTTTTCGATGTCGGAAATTCATTGCCTGATATCGAAAGTTGAATACATGGCATAACTGGAATACATTATCATTGACACAGAACATACAGAATACATTATATGGAGCCATAGCATCAAGATAAGGTGGCCCACTAAGGCCCTTGCTTAAGGTATAAAAGAAAATAAAGGCTGCTGTGGAAGACCGTCGTTGCAACCCCCAGTGAGAAGCAGAGCGTACAGGAATAGCAGTTATACTACACAATTCTTTGATGCGGTTCAATCACCATTTACTTGGCCCCCTCCCAGGATGTCCCTTGTTCAAATCCTTTAAATGCGATTTATAAACCGGAAACAAAACTGTCAGACCTAGCAAATTTAATTCAGAAGAAAGTTGAATGCTCTATGCTTGGAAAGGACGTCGATCTACTCAAAACCAGTAGACAACTCGAAAAAATTGAGGAATCCATCCTGCCCTTTGCCGAGTTCACTTCGGATCTAAGTTTTGATAAACGCAAAGATTGGTGGAAGACCACACTGCAAGACCACTTAATGGCGATCGATGGTCCACTTGAGAAACAACGATCTCTCGTGTGCAAAGCATTGAAACAGCATACATTAAACATCACCACTGTGGTGAGAGAGGAAATTATGGCTACACCAGTGAAACAAAACGTCGAGGCAATTGCTAAGAGTGGGACAGGATTTGATTAAGGTAACATCCATCCTTTCAAAATCCACTGCAGGGACTTATATGGTTAGCTCTTGTCATTTAGACAATATACCACGACAGGAGAAAAATGAGAATGCCACTCCGAACCAAACCTCCTTGGGTCCCTTACGACGAAAGTCCAGCCGTTGTTCTCATCAACCAGTTTTACGTGATTCCCCCACATAACCTTCTGTGGGCATTGAAAAAAAGTAAATACAAGCTTACTGGACATTCCCTCGAGCGCTCTACCACCTAATATCACTGGGAGAAAAACAAAGAAAAATTAACATACTATGATAACTTCTGCAGGAGAATTCTGGAATGCTGGTACTACATTTGACACAATGCTGTACGTTGAGAATCTAGCACTGCTGCATAACCAAAAGAACCAACTTTGGGTGAAAAATCAATGCCTGGTGAATGCTAGCCCACGTGAACCAATGAATCGTACAAACAAATCCTCAACCCTCAGTTTCCGAAATGAACAATCATTCATTATGGGTGACTGACACAGCAGAGGCTTAGGAGGAAATGCAAATACAGACTCAATGACATGGGCTTTTCCTGGAGCAACGGTCGCATACTCATCGTCCAAAATAACCTCGATCATCCAGAAATCAAACCAGGAAGCATCCTTTATCATATGGGATGGTTCAAACATCACCATCGATACCCGAAAATCTATCCGATTGTGGAAATACTAACGAATCTCGGGGAGCAAATTCGAGAACTTAGACTGGGATCGAGGATATCCTTTGATAGATTGTTCCCTCATCTTGGAACACTGACTGACTGGATATTGCTCTTACAAACAAGCTACTGCATCAACAGTGCAGTATGTCACACTACAACTTTATTTCGATCGACAGCGAACTATGCTCAGTCCACACAATGTTTTCTGGAGACGGCCTCCACCTTACCAGAAAGGGGAAAAACGCGCTACAACGTACACTTCATCTGGTACACTTTTATCAGGAAAACGAGAATTCTTAATTGGGAAGTTATAAATCCCATCTTCCATTTGTTGCTAGTATGTATTCCTACCGTCATTGTATTTTGATAAAAGCTCGCAGTTTAATATGTAATATGGGGAGCTTCTGCGCAACACTGGCTATACTAATAGTTACGACGTTCTGTTCATAGTGGAAACATGGCTAAACGAAAGTGTTACAGATTCTATGCTCACTGGAAATTTCCCATATGTCGTGATCCGTTGTGATTGTGATTCTAAGGCGGGCGGTATTTTGGTTGTTTATCGCTTAAACATAATAAGTATGAGGGTCTCTGAGCTACTGAAGCAATTTAAGTTGCTTGTTAATGTCTTTATAAAATTAAATATTATTAACTGAACAAGAAACATTAGAGCTCGTATCCCAATACTCACAGCCGTGAAGCTACACGAATAAAAACGGATTAGAGTTCACTCGAATGAAACGAACTATAATTTGAACTCCAATACCAGGGAACAAGGACTGCTTTTGATCAATGGTTATGTAAGAAAGAAAGTCTGTTTCGTGTGAGTGGGTATATATATGTGTATTTTGAGCGCATTTTATTGTGAAACAAGCAGACTCCAAGTTAAGGTAGTTTTTTGCCTGTGTTTGTGTTTGAAGGTCGTTTGAAGTGGTTATTTCTAGTTCGTTTGAGTAATTACGTGTTCATTTTGTGTATGCATTTTTATCCTTCAATTTCGTTTCGTTTTGCTGTTTATGGCGTCTGTTTTGTGTGTGTTTGTGGATTTACGTTTTGCGAATTGGAGTTCAAATTATAGTTCGTTGCGTTCGAGTGAACTCTAATCCGTTTTTATTCGTGTACCTTCACGGCTGTGAGTATTGGCATACGAGCTCTAATGTTTTTTTTCTAAACGGCAAAGCCGTTTTTAGTTCAGTTAATTTGTTGGCTTTTTCGCTTCCTTTTTGTTGTAATTGCTACGGCCTGGTCTATGATTTGTACGGTATGTACACTGTCCACCCAATTTTGTTTGCAAAAAAACTGAGCATTAGAAATGCGTATAATTAGGTTCATGTTCCGGCCCAAGCTTCGTCCCATGTCTATTATTTTATAGCAGAGCACTAGCTTGTGTCTAGATTTAGCATGCGTCATCTTGATGGGCAGTTGGTTTTACATTGTTGCAGGCTGATGCAATATCGTGACAAACAATCGCGGAAACAATTCAACTGCCTTCCCGAAGCCCGCATTGGAGAACTAAATAAGTCATTCAGTCGTTTTGGTTGCCCAATTTTGAAGCCGAGACATCGCACCCTACGGTTTAAATCTTGTAGATTTAAGCGAACACTGGGACCGTTTCACTTTGGTTAGAGCTGGAAGGCCGACAATGCTAACTCGAATAAGATACAACGACAATGTTACTTTCTCCGTGCCCAAGCATTGTTGCATCTTGTTCGAGTGAGTTCTAATCCATCTTGTACGCCTCGTCTCTTTATTGTGCCATTGTTACACGTCGCAACATTGTGACATTTTCATATTATTAGCCGCTCTCGCAGGATGCTATAAAATTAATTCCCAATATTCAACAGAAAACCTCCTAGACGCCACATTTAAAAACGGATTTTTAGCAAGGGATGGACTAACGGTAAGTAAATAGAACTTTAGGGCCGTACTTGATGTGGAGGATCGAGAAAAATGGTGTTGGGAGAAATGTCCCTTTAAGATGTCCAAACATGCTTCCCTTCATACACAGGTGAAGCCTTCACGACTGGTAAGCTTGACTTTAACCAGCTGTTGACCGGCAGGGTCTCCTGGTGGAGGCTGCTTCGAGTACTATTTTAGCATGGGGTCTGTTTGTTTTTCGAAACCCTCCAGGTTGGAAGTGAATCAGTGTTGATCAGTTACACGCCGAACTATAAGAAACCTGGTAACACACTTCCACGGAAGTATCTCTAAAATTAGCCATCGCAAATTAAAACTGTCATGCCTGTAAACGAATTCCAACTCTTTGAAAATCCGACTCTCCTATAATAATTACCTTAAAATGTATGCATCCACGTAGCTGATGGGCATGGTGAACAAATATATGCTTCTCACTCGTGAAATTAATGTCTGCCAAAATAGCACTCGTGATTTTATAGGGTCCGAAATATTCGAGTTGAAAAAAAATTATTGATAATTTTGTTAGCTCCTGTTATATCACGTGTGATAAGTTCAAACAATACGTCAGTCTTGTGAGTCTGCACCGGGCATATCGTGATACATTTCAGGGGGTGTCTACCAGTCAGGAAAGTAATGAAAGTCAGGAAAAATTTAGAAAATTAACTCGTAGGTCAGGAAGTCAGGAAAACGTCAGGAATTTAACTCGTAGGTCAAGAAGTCAGGAAAACGTCAGGAATTTAACTCGTAGGTCAGGAAGTCAGGAAATTAGCTCGTAGGTCAGGAAGTCATGAAAAAGTCAGGAATTTAACTCGTAGGTCAGGAAGTCAGAAAATTAGCTTGTAGGTCAGGAAGTCATGAAAAAGTCAGGAATTTAATTCGTAGGTCAGGAAGTCAGGAATTTAACTCGTAGGTCAAGAAGTCATGAAAAAGTCAGGAATTTAACTCGTAGGTCAGGAAGTCAGGAAAAAGTCAGGAAATTGGAGGTTATGGTCAGGAATTTGCAAATTATCAATTTGAAACTTGTGATTTCATCGCTGGTAAGTGAGGACGATATTATTTTCTCTTAAATAGACTAATGTTGGCTAAAATTTAATACTTCGAACTACATTGGGTAACACATCGTATCTGTTAATTTTGATTCGGCTTTTTTGTCCCGTTAGGCCTAGCAGGGAAAGTTAGGCTTAGCTGAGCCACAAGGTGCTATTCATGACACACTTTTTACTATATTGTGCGTTTAGAAGTGCTTCTGATACGATAAGATAGTAAACACCAAGACCGATTTGTAGCTGAATCTGTTAGCAGAAACGTTTTATTTTTAATATTTATAATAATAAAATTTTTAAAAAGGGTATAGGCCTACTATTTTTGCACCCTTACTGCATGTCACGCAGAACAGTTTTGCGTGACACGCAGGAAGGGTGCAAAATCAGGTATGCATGTTTCGCGGTGAACTTGAGTATAAATCTGGCTTGACATATGTTTTTCTTGTGGTTTTCTTAGAAAACGGCGGGAATACTGTGCAGAGGCAACGCGTTTTTTTCTCCCTAACTGGGAGCAGTCACTCTCAAAGTTTTCTCTAAAAACGCTAGTGAGTCAGGAAAAAATTCAAAAAAGTCAGGAATTTTCAATGCGATGTTTTGGTAGACACCCTGTATTTCGAATATATCAAACTATTGGATGTTCTTTATAATTCTCTCCCTTTTTATAATTTCCTGTCTTGAAATTTGTTTTCTTTAGCTTACGCAGAAAAATATCTGGGTGAGAACGATCGTTCTATATCGTCCTCCCTCCTCTTCAAATCCTCGAAAGCCGAGACAGATCTTTCGTGACACAATTTGTGTTTCAGATTAGGCTGCGCCAAAATTAAAGCTTTAGCCGATGGATTAAGAAGATAATAAGCAAATTAAGCCTTTGATGGCTCGGGGGACCCGTCGCTGGTAAAATTACATTACGCAGAAATGTGGAAGCTTTGTTCGTTCGCTGAGAAAACGTTAATAAAAATTAATAACTGGGCATTAATCTACCCAGGGCTGTCAACGTAATTGCATTTATTCATTTATGGACCATTATTGTCATTTGTATGGGATTTATTAAAGAAAGTTACCGGTGTCCAAAATGTACCAACCTTTTTTATGTAATTAAATGCATTTTTTTTCCTTTAAAAAAAAGCCGGGTACATTTAGTGTATGGATTTAATTTGTCCTTTAGCCATTAATTGATAAACGTAAAATACGTGTTTTTAGGTAGTGTTTTAGGTAAATTTCTGTTATTTTCACTAAATGATGATTAATGTACGGATAATAGGAGCACGGAGAAAAATCACAGGAAAAAAAGTTACAGAAAAAAGTCACAAATGTTTTTCTTGGAAACAAAACCACAAGAAAAAAAATGACAGAATGGTGAATACTGTGAAAAATTGCCATAGCCTTCGCATGTTCTGGCAGTGAGTTTCTGGTGGTTCTGATTGGGGAGGCTTTAGGTGGCTTATCGTTCCAGAACAAAGCGTGCCTTCTTCCCCTCCCTCACAGTTCTGATTCCGCACTCCCGAGGTTTCATTCTTCGTGTATTCCGGCAGTGAGTTTCCGGTACTTTCTGATTGGAGAGGCTTTAGGATGTTTACCGTTCTTCGTGCAGCCCCCTCCCCACATTTCTGATTGCGCACTCCTGGAATTTCATTCTTTGTATATTCCGGCAGTGAGCTTCAGGCAATTCTGATTGGAGAGGCTTTAAGATGTTCGTTCCCGCGGTCCCCCACAGATCTGATTGCGCACTGTCAGAGGTTCCACTGCCAGACGTGCGATCAATGTGCGGTTTATTCTGGTAGTGTGCGCTCGATCATACGAACAATAATCGGTAATACCATTCATCCAGCTTGTGAACGTATAGTGAAGGATGTTGTTCAAATTGTTTATCCTAAATGGTATGCCTCAGAGCCCAAACACGTAATTTTAAAACAGTTCGTTTGTGACTTTTTTTCCAGTGACTTTTCTCCTACTACCAAATAGTGACTCAAAATCCCTGAAAGCCATGATCCAATTTTATTGAGTTACGAAATTACGTTCACAAACAGGTCATGGATTCATGTGAAAAATGTGAACTTGTTCGGGCAATGGGTTTATAAGTTATCGTTTGTTCAGACAGACGGACAAAAGGACTGTATAAGAAGTTCCTTAGCTCTCTTTCGCATTAAAAAACAACTGTAATTGAATCGAAGAAAAAAAAGCCGACCGAAAAAAGTCCCGGTTAAAAAAAAACCTTGACAATTAAAACAGCCAAAGACAAAAAGAAATCTGCATAAATAAAGCTGCGGAGAAAAGCCGCAGAAAAAAATGCGTTTCCTGACTAAACTTTCTTTGCCTGCCAGATGAAATTCGAGCTAAGGTAACTGATCTAACCTAATCGTCAACAAAAACAACACACAAAAAACTGACAAAACAATTCGTTATTTTTTCTTTGGCTTTATTTTTCGCAGATTTATTCCTGTGGCTTTTCGTTCCTTTAGCCGTTTTTTCCAGGTTTTTATTTTCCCGTGGTTTTTTTTACATGGCTTTTTTATCCTCATACGTTGTAATGCTGGATGTTTAACCGTTAGGTATTAAGTGTGTAACATAGACATGAATTCGTATTTACTAATCGTGTTACTGTCAATTGGCTTTTGTCCTACCATATTACGTTAACACATAATAATCCCTGTTCTACAAGCCAATTTCGTAATGTTTAACATACTTTAATAAGATGTGACACTTGACTTGCCGCACACTTATTTTTTTTTTAAAACGTATTATAATGGAACGTAATGAATTAAAAACGTCGCTGTTGAACGCTTTGATGTGATCGGCTGTTAGGCCTAACGATGCAGCCAAAGGTGATAACTACAGCGTTGCTAAGGTTACAGAACCGAACAACACACAGCTTATTTTGAAATAAAGGATTGTTTATATATTGTCCAGGATTGTTTACGGTATAGGAAATTACATACTTATAATGAAATTATTGCAACAAACGTATCGCAACATGGTGGTATGTAACGTGTGAAGCGATTTATGATAAGTAGGGGTGTCAAATTCATATACCTCCGACCATGTTTTGTATTACATTGCGTCGACGTATGAAAGCTGCAGTGTTGTCCCTTACTGATTCAGTGTTAAATTCAGCCAATCGACTTCAACTCAAAGATGGGACTTTCGAAAGCTACTACAGTCTTATCATTATAATCGGTTGTGATTGGGCGAATTTAGTACAATTTCAAGAGAACGAATTTCTGGCAGGGAAGTTCTCTGTCAAGAAATTCGACCAAATAGACTTGACGTGCGTGTTATGCGTGTCCTCCTTTTACGTATAAAGTCCTTCAGTACACAGGAAGGACAAAGTCATGTTAATACACAGGAATTCGTATTAAATTGCTTTGAAAATAGCTTTTTTTCTGGGGTAGCTTAATGGTGAGACGGCTGCCCGGGAAACCATGAGATCATTTGCAATGCATTTATTTACTTATTTCTGAATTTAGGAACAGTTAAGTTTTCAGTTGAAAATATCAGTTGTAATGGAGTCAGTTGGATCATGAAACAGACTAATTCTCAAAAGAATACGACGAATGTTTTCGTCTAGCTACGAGACAAACGAGGTCAAAAACTAAATTTGAATAAAAATTACGTCTTTCACACTTAGTACTTACTGAAATTTCCGTATGTTTATAGATGGAGGGGGGGGGGGTTGCCAGCTGCCAAAATGAGATCAAAAAGCCAAAAACCAGTGGCGGGGGCGCCAAACCACCCGCAGGGGGGGGGGGGGGGGGGGAGCAAGATCTCTTTCCTTTCTTTTGGCGCTCTCACCCACGATTTTTCAAGCCAACCAGTTTTGAGATCTGTATGCCGTTTTGCCAATACTAAATCATGATGCAATATGTTGTAATTTTAGGTGTGTGTGTGTGTGTGTTTTAATAAAGTTTTCCTGAACAGTAAATGTTTGATCACACTTTGACACCAACGAATAGCTTTTAGAGTAGTTTTTCGCGGATTTGAGGCTCGGGAAGTTACAGCCAAGAAAATGGGTCTTTTAGAAGCGCAATTTAATAATTTTATCTTTCAGTTGGCGCTTCTCTCGTCTTTGCAGAGGTCTTACTTCCTGACGAATAGGTGTATAACCGAACATACAAACAAACACGCAGCAATTTTGATCACACTTTGTGATGCTATGAATAGTTTTTGTAGCAGTTTTTCGAGGATTTGAGGGTCAAAAAATCAAGTTATACCGATGAAAATAGGCCTAACGGAAGCGCGATTTAATTAACTTTCATTGTACTCTCATCTTTGTAGGAACCTTACTTCCAGACGAGTAGGCAAACAAACGCACACGAAAACAAACAAAGAAATCCGAATCTCAGCACTCTTGTAACAAAACAAGGATGCAGGAAGACAACAATGATTTTTTTTTAACGAATCCCGTATTACGCCTATTGTGTAAATTTAATTTATTTTTAAACGCCAAGTTATTTTTCACAATAATAAATATTGAAAACAGGCAATATAAGATAACATTTCAAGCATTAAAATTCATTACAATACGACGCCCATTGTGAAAATTTAAAGAAGCTCCTTTAAAACTTAGTTACAATTCGATATAGTTTCGACGGTACATTTTTGTTTACTTATGGATGGTTCGTTTCCATGCAAAATGTCCGGCGTACCGACAAGGGTGCCCTCAGAACAGCAAAAAAAAAAAAAGGAGAGGGTGCTTTTTCTGAAGACCTTTTCTTTTTTTCTTTTGGGATGTGCCTTATTTTGGCCTAATCAGTGTTACGGATCCTCGAAAAATCCTTTGTTTAAACTGTTTTGATTTTGTTTTATGGATTTTCTACATGATTCTGTTACCGATTAAAGGACATGAAGACAAAGAAAAGGGGCAAAGGGGGGAGGGGGAGTGTGGATTCAGCCCCAATAGCCCTAATGTACGGGGCCCTTGCCGGCCGATTTCCGACATAACAATCGCCAACATTATATCTGTATTCTCTTACGAAATGTCTCCATTAAACGACAAATTAAACACATCCTCGAGTACCAATTCCGAATCCATAATGGAACACTATGCGCAAAAGAACTTCATTATTGTCGTCGCGTGCTTCTTTATTGTCGGGTAGAGATGCGGACATGGAAAGATAAATAAGTTATCGAACTAAGGGCGCGTTTACGCAACGAGACCTTCTCGCTCGCCGGACGCTATTTGCTAGGCAACCGTTATTTATTTATGAGTAATTTTCCGTTTCTGTTAAATGAATGCGGTAATAGGCAAATTAAATGTATTATTAATAACAACACGGATAAACAACAAAGTGCAACAGTCATTTTAAACATTGCTACCATTTCACGTATTTCCAAAATTTGCTATTTTCGCTGAAAAAACATCTTCTAGCAGTGATCAAACGACGGCAGAATAAATAGCTGCTCGCAGCGAGAATTCAAAATCCAAAATGGCGTCCATTTTCGGGGTTGTCGAATCGAAGACAAATCATCGAATACCGGCATTCAGAAATCTGTCCGTCGTCTTGTACAGCAGTAAAAATTGTTTTCTAGTTGCCATAAATCGACGCTGTCATGTTGCACGCTTCGTACATCGTATCACGAGGAGGAGCTTTGCGTCCGCGTTGTTGCCATGGTTACTACGTATAGACAACTTGACAGCCACATTCTTCGGTAAAGGCGAGAAGCAGCCAGCATATTTAGTATTAACCAAGTAAAAGCTAGTAAGCGACAAAATTGTCGTTGCGTAAACCAGCGCTTGCAATCGTACGACATCGTTAGCTCTCAGCACTCGGAAGTCAGGCGATAACCTATACATGACGTAACTCGCCTATCTATACATTCCAGAACGACATGTGTGCCAGGACTTTGGCAGGGTCCCCTTTCTAGTTCCCTAGAAGAATGCATTGCAACGCTGGCTTTACAATTTTGGCAGAAGCTTATAAAGAGTGAGGAATGAGACGCGTTGGACAATGTTAGACTCTCCTGGTGTATGACGCATTATAATGCCCAACTTGGCCAAGCTTTCCACTACAATATTCAACCACTTTAAAAAAAATGTTAAAAGGTCTGAGTTTCATGAGATGGTAGCTAAAATCTCTTGGTGGTTAGTAAGTCTAAGAAAAGCTAGGAAACTGTTTTGAGTTTTTAAGTGAATGTATCGGCTACAAAATGGTGCCATTTTTGGGGTTGATCACTCCGTCGTGTAATCGTTATAAAGCCATTCGTACCTTCAGGAGATAAGTGACCTCAGCCAAAATGGCTGATGAAGTTGGTCTAGTTGGTTTCGGGAACTGGGAATCGGTCCCAGGCAGAGCCCATGATACAGCCCAGCTGGCCTAGATATGTGACAGACTGTATCACACTCCTTCAGCTGCTGTCTGATTCTAGCCAATTCTAGGGATTCTACCAGTCTTTATCATGATGGAAGATTTCCCGGTTCGAAACCCGGCTTTGCCCCTCTCTCCCCGTGTTGGATTTCTGTCTGCTTCTAACGTGTACTTCATGGTTAGAACTAAAGCGGTATCTGATCGCCTTTGAAACTTCTTGATTAATAAAAACGTTCTTGCAAATGCAGTGCGGTAGTTCGTCTTGCGACAATCCAAGAATTTCGCGTCTAGCGTCGCAATACGAATGACTTCGTCCGTTCCTATTAAAGGTACGCTCCGCCTGCCTTCCAATAGCCATGCGCAGATCGCCATTCGCGCATGTTGCCATTACGCAACGACTCGTCTTCGCGATCTCGGAGCTAGATTTCAATCGCGATGGCAAAGGTGTCGTTGCCGTGGTAACAACGCTACCTGGATTAGCTAACTCCAACATCGTTTGAGTAAATACTTGCAGTCTTATAATACGCGACAATAAGGTAAAGAATTCCTCCTGACGAAACAATTTTCCCAGTCGCTTCTCAACTCACGTTCGTTGCGAGGCGGTAAACATAAAACCGCCGCCATGTTGGAATTTCAGACGATTTCTAGCTTCTCGCAGCTAGAAGCTAGAAATCACCTCAAATTCCAACATGACGGCGGTTTTATGTCTGCCGCCTCGCAACTAAAATAGCAAATAACGTGAGTTCAGAAGCGTTTGGGAAAATTGTTTCGTCATGAGGAATTCTTTATATTATTGGCACGAATTATAAGACTGCAAGTATTTACTCAAACGATGTCGGATTTAGCTAATCCATTTAGCGTACCACGGCAATGTCACCTTTGCCATCGCGATTGAGTTCTAGCTGCGTGAATGCAAAGGCGAGTCGTTACGTAAACGCGCCCTTCCACCGTTTCGCGAGACACGGTGTAGTAATGCAAGGCCATCTGAGACAGTAGCTGCGTTCCTCGCAGCTATTCCCTCAGTTGGCCTTGGGAAGAGTAGACGAAACAGCATCAACGTAAAGATTGTGTCGTCAAAACCGGAATGATTTTCGTATTTTAACATCACACTTTATATTTTTTTTAGGCTCGTATCTTATAATTTTTCTTCGGCGATCTATTGGCATAAATAATTTTAATTTTTACCGCATTAGTCTTTTAGATTTTTGGTCGCATGGTAATTATTAGCAACTGATTAAAAATTAGTACATGCACACACACAGATGAAACGTTATGGTTATTGTAAGCGCGCAAAGGATCATATAATCGTATGATGCTATTAAATGAATTCCCTACATTCCAGAAAAAAACTCGTAGACGCCACATTTTAAAACGGATTTTTTTTTTGCAAGGGATTGACGAACGGTAAGCAAATAGAACTTTGGGGCCCCACTTGACGTGGATGGAGGAGGGTGAAGAAGAATGTACTTTTAATTATTACCTATTATTGATCATTTTAGTTTTATATACAGTCAAACCAGCTGCGATGACTAATGCAACAACTTTGTCAGTCAGTCCGTCCGTCATTTTTTTTTTTCAAATTCGGAACAGTACCAGAAAGAGACAACATGGTTTTCACCATTACATCCAGAGACCAAACATTAGCAAAAACACGGCAAATTAAAACATGGTTGCTTCCTTTTAGCTGGCAGGCTTTCTCGGCATAACTAAATGAAATAACAAGATTTGATCGTCGTATTTAAACCCTAAGGATAACAAGCAGCCGTAAAAACAAAAAGGATTTCGTTAAAGACACACATTCATTTAAAAGGGTCTCTGCTCCTAACGAAATTGAAACGGCAAGTAAAAAAAAATCAGGCCTAAAAACTAAGCCTAAATTAAGCCTAAAAATTAAGCCCAGAATCACGTTGCTTCATCAACAACACTATATATGATGACATCTCTCCCGTTACTTTGCTCTCTACCACTGTTCTATATACGTGGCGAGTTCGGACGCCGAACACTCTAACTGTGTGCCGGGAATAGGCCTACCGTCCAACCCAGTTTTCCGTTAATTTACTGAGGAAATTAAAACGGCAGGTAAAAATTAGGCCTAAACGCTGACAATATGCCTAAAATTAAAATAGGCTTAATGGCTAACACTTTTTTTCAACCGGCAATTGTGTTGGTTACTGCTTTTAGATTATATAATAGGGATCGCTGGTGCAGTACGCGATAGAGGTGTGCGCCCCAACATATTCGGAAGTGGCAGAAGTGTACAGAAGACCGGTTGCGACTAGGTAGCCGCTGCAGCCACTTGTTTAATTAAATTTTAAACGATACAACTTGTTGATCCTTAAAAGATGACTGTTTGAGAGCTCCTCCCGAATGGGAAACTCTTTTGGGATTTGCGCGTCGAATTTCTGACGTTGGAAATTAACTTTGTCCTTATTGTTCCATTTCTTTCGATATTATTATTATAATTATTGCAACAATCAAAGTTAGTTAGGTTCGTTAGCTGTACAGGCACCGTGTTATTTCGGACGCTTAATTGCGTCTACTAGACATTTACTAAGAGACACTGTAGTCGATGCCTATAGAACAGTGTCAGTAACGCCTTACGCACTGCGCATGCGCATTTCATATCTGAAGCCAGATGTTGAGATAGCTGCAAGGGGCACTGATAATCGCGGAAATAAAAACATTAGCGTAGTTTATCACGGCAATGCTGTGAGAGCGGATTTCTTAGGCCTAAAAAAAAGTTGTTTTGTCCAATCCCTTACGCTGCGAAACATATATGAAAGGCGCCTTTTTACCTTTTTAACTCCTAGATGCAGAACCGTAGAATCTTCGAGCAATATAAAGAAAATAGCGGTAATTTACCAATGAAACTACACTATCCACGATTTTCATAACGAACACGAGATCACGTGACCCACATCAGCCTATGGGATGGCAGAGAATCTGGAACGTGGATGCTGTTTTTAGAATATGGGCAACGCTTATCGAAATGATGAACGGGCGCCTTTAAGGTTATAAATCGGAAAACAGCAGATTCCGAATGCTGAAAAGTGCAGATATAGCTGCCAACAAACCCAACAAATTGATCAACTTTAGTTTAAAAATCCCGTTGTCACAGCTTTATATTGACACATTCGCTTATGTTTTTATCTCCGCGTATATCCAGTGCCCATTGCAGCTAGCTCCATAACTGGCCCTGGATGCGAACTCCGCACGGAATAAGGCGCTATTCTCACTGCTTTATTATTATGATGTGATGAATGAAGAATAATGCGCTCGAGGGGGGGGGGGGCGCCGTTTTACCTGGAAAACGTGGAAAACCGGGAATATTCAGGGATATTCAGGGGAAAATCAGGGAATTCGGTAAACTTCAAGTCAGGGAATTTCAACATTTTCCAAAAAGTCTTTTTCATCCATAAAGAATAGTAGCTAATTCGGATTTCATGTTTAACTGCTAAAACCGTCACTTTATTTCGTTTAAAACTTCGTGTCCTTCTAATAAAGCGAAAACTCCTTAGGCCTAAGGCCCGTATTCTGAACGCTGACCGACTTGAAATGACGTCACACCTATTTAGTGCCATTCACCACCAGAACTTCTTTTGGATACATTTGGAAGGAGTCGGGTGGTGAATGGCACTTAATAGGTGTGACGTCATTTCAAATCAAATGACGTCATACCTATTAAGTGACATTCATCACCTGATTTCTTCCATATGTATCCAAACGAAGTTCTGGTGGTGAATGGCACTAAGTAGGTGTGACGTCATTTTAAGTCAAGTACGAGTTTTAGTCAGCGTTCAGAATACGGGCCTGAGTTATATGGGACGTTATATGGGACTTGTTAAGTGCGTTTCTAGTTCTGTTCAGTTTATGGCTTTCATAACAATACCAGTTATGGCAGTACAATTTGTTGATTTAGCAAAGCAATGCGATGTGGTGTATATACCCGTTTCACAGATTCCCGTTTCGCTCAATCAAAATATTCTTTAAATAGTTTAGGTTGGAGAAGTGAAAAACGGCATTCCTACTAGTAATTGGAAGGAATTTGTGATTAGTTGCGGTTTCTGAAGTCATATGTTTAGCCGCCGCGAGGACAGCAGCGCGAGCGAGGCACGTAATTTGAAAAAAAATATTATTTCACGACACGGAATTCGGTGAAGCGATCATGCACCTACGATTTGAGAGACTTTGATTTGAGAGAAATGTGAACGACCGGGAAAAAAAATCAGGGGAAAATGTCAGTGTTGGTCTGGAAATTTTGGATAAATCAGGGAATTTCATCACGAGCTTTTGAAAGCAGCCCTGGCGCTGTGAAGTGAATTTAAAGAAAGATGGGGGTGGGGGTGTCAGGGAATTAATTCCCTGTTTTTAACCCCCCGGCAGTCACGGCTAACAACAAATATGACAACTACTACATGGGCAAAAAACTAAGTCCCAACCCAACTCGCACTGCAAGCTTTGATAGGGAACCCCGGAGACCCCGAGCGAAGCGAGCAGCAACAGCCCAATGGTTAGCGTCCTCGTCTCCAAACCAAGTGGATGCCGGATAGAAACCCGAGACACACCCAATGGGACTTTAAAAAAAAACACTAAGAATAATTCGTGACTTAAAGGGTTAATACATTTCTATGAGTTGTACGCCATTTGATGCAAATCAATACTCGTGTAGGTCAGCGGTAAGGCTGCACCGATACCGGATCGATTCTGCTGCTGATATTTTTGGTGTCGGTGTCGGATCGGTATTGGCAACTTTCACTGAAATAGCAATAACTTGGAACCGTTCGAGAATACGACACGTGGTTTGCGGCGTTTTGCTCAGTTGTGCTCTTTTAACCGTTGGTTACTATTTTAATTTTTTTTAATATTCTTAATTATTGGACTTCTGAAGAAAACTGCACCGATGATAAAAAAAATGTGGGATTAAATTTTGAATATCTGTACTGGTATCGGTTTCGAATCGGTAAAGCCGGTATCGGTGCAGGCTCAGTAAACGCTCTCAATTTGTATCTTAGAAGTTTTAGAAGGAAATGAGATTGTAGGAATCGGAGGGAAAAACTCGGAATTTCTCCGATTGCCACAGGGAGCCAAGATAACGTCCAAAATAGGCCTGTGGAAATCTCATAGCCGTTGTAGAAGGATGATAGTCTCTTACACTGCTTTGGTCGGAAATGACTAGTAGGGACTTTGCCACGGTCCTCTCTCCAGACATCGGACAGTCATCTTTAACTCAGGCAGCCTGTCTGAGCTACGTCACGACCATGGTGGGGTTGTTGGGTGGTTTGGGGTGGGGGGGGGGGGGAAGATTATTTAGGCAAATAAACAAAACACCGTAACACACGGATGTTTAAGAGCGTAACACAGGAACATCAACTGCATTTTTGTATAATCTTTCTCATCGTAACTGAAGCTAATCTTTTAACAATCGTTAGTTAACATATATCTGTGTTGATGTTACTTTTTACGTATTGAACAGGACGGAAAGTCAACCGGCTCAGAAGAGTTAAATAAATACAGATGCAAACCTATTTACGTTGCCTTTTGGACTTAAAATGTCAGACTGCATGCCTGAGCGGGGAATCGAACCCACGGCATTTGAAACTGAAGGTGAGGCCCTACGGCTGTTCATACGACCGTGTCAGTATGGCTCAGGGCAGGACTCGGCCTTTGGTTTCAAAGGTAGTGGGTTCGATTCCCCGATCAGGCAGTTTGACATTTAAGTCCAAAAGGGAACGTAAATAGGTTTGCATCTGTATTGTTTAACTTTTAATGTAAACATACTCCGAAATACGTTCAACAACACACAAGCACCTCATATAATTCGTCGTGATCTTCGTCAGCTTTTTTTTAACGAATAAAACAAAGTTAGGAAAAATTGCGTGAAACCGTGATTGTAGTGGATCACAATCGTTCTTCTTGTGCTTAGGAGTATAAAACAGGATTGTAGAGCATACGGCCCCGCATGTAAACGGCGTGTAAAATCGAATTACGATGTAAACACGCTGCTCATGCCGAAGTCGGTCTTTAAGACGCTGTGAATTGATCAATTTTAATTTAATCAAAACCGGAATTGTCACTTGATTTTGCCTGAAATTAGAGCCTCGGGAGTTCAGTTATACTCTGTTGGATACTGTCGAAGACCACTTCGCAAAAACAAATTTCATATTCAGTAACGGTCTTAAATTCATATCTTTCTAGTACGTCATCGTTTCAGAAAGAAACGTGTAAAAGCTGTAAAATATTAATAAACAAGTCTTTACGCTAACGACAAAAGAGGAAAGCATGGCGGAATGGCATCACGCTGCTGCATGCATACAGGTGGCGGAAGCAAAAACACACCAAGGAAAAAAGGAGGAGCGAAAAAAAAGACGTGTCTTACCTTGCGTACGAAGGACATAACGTTAGAAGGCAGCATCTTGGCGATTCTTTTTTTTTCGTTCGTGTGTGTGAGGTGGTTGTTTGTGGGTCAGTTTGTTAGTCCTGCAACAAACACGTGAGAGGTGGCAAATGGTAGCGTCCTCCTGTCGACCTCCTGACCTGCAGGGGCGGTTGATCGGCCACGCAAGCCGGCGATGTGTCTGGCTAGATCACCGACTCGGTCAATGTCGGGAAACGGCTACAGAACGAATCGATCTCCTCGTGGGGTGGCGGGGGAGGGCAGGATAGGGAAGGGGAAGGGGGAGGGGCGGGACTCGGGGGGTCACCTTGCCCCCTCCCCAACCCCTACCCATGTCGCTGACAACAAGCGGGATCTTTGGAGTGAGGGATGGGCTTATTAGAACGTGGAAGTGGGATGCGCGGCGCCAAAACTCCGCCTCTTCTCACGGGTAGGCTTCCCTGTAGGACACAGAGCATCTCTTGCCCGCGTTCCAAGTGATCTCGGCTGACACGCGGAGAGCAGAACGCGCTTGGGTTCCTCAAGCTGCAGCGCCCATTTCCGGTGCGGCATAGAGGGTGACGTCACGCCCAGCACACCCATGCAGAGACACACACATTGGCACACACGCCCCCATCTTACTACACGTACACCCCTTTGCCG